>JAWPHD010002148.1:0-273041 GCA_037043455.1 Cyrtodaria siliqua | reverse complement strand
AATCAAGTAAAAGTTGTTTTTAGCTCTACTGATCAGAGATCAGCAGAGCTTATGCCATGGTGCGGTGTCCGTCGTCCGTCCGTCTGTCTGTCCGTCCATAAACTTTTTTTTTCTGTAGATACTCTACTCCTCTGAAACTACTGAATGGATTTTCATGAAACTTTACAGAAATCGTTGCCCATGAAGTCTAGTTGATCCTACCAAAAAATTCATGTTGATGTGAAATCCAAGATGGCCGCCAAATCTAAACAAAAATAGGTTTTTAAAAAAAACAAGATTGTAGCGACTACTTGTTGAAAACTATAAGTGATATTGATATGGGACTTTTTCTAAAATGATTAGCATGACATGATGTTGGTCCTTGTCAAAAAATCGTTTTGATTCGACGTTAAACATGGCTGCCAGCGACCATCTTTGTTTACGTAGAGTTATATAATGAAAACTTGTAGCGACTACTCCTCTGAAACTACTTGACGGATTTTCATGAAACTTCACAGGAATGTTGCTCTTCGATGTCTTATTGACCTAGCAATATTTCAGGTCGGCCTGAAATTCAGAGGCATGGCTCGCCACGGCTAAAAATAAATTTTCAAAAAAGACAAGTTTGTAGCGACTACTTTCCTGAAATCAAACATCAATCAGTAGAGCTTCAAGGTCATTGACCTCTTGTTATTATCCCAATTATTGTGTACTCATCCTACAAGGAGATTGATGAACATGTTTACAGCAGTACGTAACCACAAAGCTAACAACAAATAGTATTGTTATTTAAAGACACATTTCCCAACGGCTACTTGGTCATTGAAAAAAGCACCGGAAGCTTGAATATTTACAGCCAGCACGCTTCATGGCTGATCAACTCTGGTATATAAATTGAGGCCCGCTCTTAGTTTTTTATTTGTATAGCATTGCTATATTGAGGGTAAGATAACTTAAACAACACTTTGTAAGATTTACTTTAATGAAGAAATATATGTTCATAATTTAGCTTTTGAATACAAAACTTATCTGGTATTTCTTAATTGTTTTTAGACCAAAAAACAGAGCACAACACAATATATTACAACATTCTTTAATGTGTTATTATGTGTATCTGGTCACAAATGCTTCATTGGGTGGGCCTCAGTAATCTGAAGAAAAATTGAATATCACAATTTGCGCATGAAATTGTATGGCTAACAGTGATTTACAGTTACCTATAGAAATTCTCTCCCCCCCCCCCCCCCCCCATCCCTCCCCCCCCCCCCCCCCCCCAAATACAATAGGCTCGAAATGTGTCTTTAATTGTGGCAAGGAGTGAACCATGTCCAATGTAATAGATAAACATGAGCTGCTATCTTTATTTAAATATAAATTCTGACAGTGTTGATTCTTACTGATGGCAGGAAGTACACAGTGCTGGTTCTACCCAGGAAAATGAGGTGGTCTGCCCCTACCACTAAAAAATCACCGTCCTATTTGGCCTAACATATGCTAAAAATGACGTAAAACACCATTCAAACAAATAAACAAATATTAAATTCTTACTGAAAATCAGGTATATTTTGTGTTGTGTAAAACTTAAAATGTATGTAAATTCATTCCTATATTGTGTTTGTAAAAAAGAAGGTCTATTATTCAAACCGACACAGAAATATGTGGGGTCAGTCAGATTTATAGAGGGTGAGGCAATAGCCGAGTCCCCTATACATCTGACTGACCCACATATTTCTGTAGGGGGTCAGTAACGAAACCCAATAACTGATTTATTGCATCGAGCACCTTTTTTAAGGCAAACGCCGATATTTAACCCATTATAATGGAGCCTTCAACGTCATTGAGACGTTCGCGCAATTTGACGTCATGACGTTGACGTCGCGACCGGTACAGTTTAAAAAACATTATTAAATTTACTTATTATGTTTGTTATAAACGATTTAAGAACTATTTGCAAATGATTTAAACTTTGAATCAACATTGTAGTCCATATTGTTTTAGTGACCCTCTATGAAATCTACTGACCCACTATAGAATAATAGAGGGTCACCATGTGACCGCTCTATATCCAATGAAATTCCTAGGATTTTGTGCGAGGTGCAATAAATAATTTTATTTGGCCTTATGATAGACTGATCATTTCAGTACCTCTCAGCCACTTTTTTACTTTGAATCCTTTGATGTGTTGAATATTTATTATTACTCATATTGGCTGAAAGTTGACACTTTTATCTAGGGACCAGATTAATTTCTCATCTTATGGAAACATTATCTACTCATTTCCTTTTGGATACGAAATAATCCGCAATATATCTCAGTAAATTGATCCAGATAAATCTAAAATCGTTATCCTTGGATAGAATTTTACCTGTCAACTGAAATATCTGCATGTTTCACTTAATTAGTGTGTGAAAGTGCTTTTTAGCTCCTGGCTATTTTATCATAACCAGATTTTTTATATTTTAATTAATTTTATCATACATATGTTATTTTTTAGCTTCCCTGTTTTTTGACAAAAAATTGATGAGGTATTGTCACCATTTGATCTTCGTCTGCAGTCTGCAAGCTGGTTAAAGTTTTGTATGTAAGCTTGCATCTGGAAACGTAACATAACTTCACATAATGGATTGAAACTTCACACATTCCTCTGGCATCACTAGACAATGTCATATAGCCAAGTTCTATAACTTGCGGTTTTATTTTAACACAATTATGGCCCCTTTTATACTTTGGTTTATTTTGGTTAAAGTTAGGTAGGTAAGCTTGTAAGATTTTGTCAAAGTGTGCAACCAACATGCCTCTGCACTGACTGGCCGTCTGCACCGACATGCCTCTGCAGCCCACTGGCTGTCTGCACCGACTGCCGTGCCTTTGTATGATGTTATCTCGGTCATAAAAGGAAGTATAGACATTAAAACAAGAGGGCCATGATGGCCGCTATATCACTCACCTGAGTACATTTCAACCAATAAAACACTAGTAGGTTTTCTTTAGGATCCAAATGAAAACTTGTGACAAATAGGCTGGGGCAAATTCTGACCACTTGGTTCACCATTTCAACCAAACTGGCTGCAATACATACATAATTTTACCCCTGGTTCAATATTTGTACAATCTTTGTCTAGGATCAGTAGATGACGGTAGGTGCAAACTATTTTAAAGTTTTTTGATATAGTTATATAGGGAAACTGCCTCACACCCTAGTGGCCATGTTTTTGGACAGATCAACCTGGTTTGAACAATCTTAATTAATAATTAATTACTGCTAATTCATTACTGTTATTTATTATTTATTCTGAGCTAAAAATTAGCCATGTCAGACCTTAAACACACTTGTTTGCTCTACATCCCTGAATTATAATTTAAGCATGAAAGGTTTGTTCTACGAGATAAAAATCATTAAACATCTTCTTGGACACCATTCAGACCAGTTGAGCGATGATCGCACTCTTGTTTTATAATATGAGAAACGTAAGATAGCATTAGCCGATAATATTTCAAGGTAAACTAATGTTTTATTGCTAAGTGTTTCGTGACATGTTGTTAATGAGTTGATGTTTCCTTTGATTTGTTGGGCAAATGCTGCTTGCGGAGACCTCATTTTATTGATCACTCTCTTTGGCATCTGTTTCTTTAGCTCTTTGCTGCCACAGTCGAAAACATTGAAGTTTACGACCATTGGAAACCCAGATCATCTTGCACATAATGTGAAGGCCGATCAGGGTTAACACTGTCGGCCACGTCAGTAAGGAAGTTTTCAATAACACTTTTATATATAACATATTATATACTCAGCAAAATCAGAAACGTCCCTCTTTTAAGCTGTGATTTGCATAGGGTTGACCTTGTTACACTTTGTACACTCAATCTAGGTACAATTTCATCATACTTATCACTCAATCATTCTGATCAGTATTAATAATCATCAAAAACAAAAATGTCTGCTGCTGCTAAAACATGTTTTAATTCAAATTGCGAAATCGCTATATTTTTATTATAAAGGGAGGTAATCTGAAAATATTCGTTCTTGAAAATGGTATGGTGCAAAAATGAGTGAAAAGATCAGCGTCTTTTCTCTGTTTTTGTGGTGATGAGGTCATTCTCTGTTTATTTCAATAAAACAAAACTGTGTTAACTCAAAGTTTTAACCACAAGACCCGGAAATGCTGTTTAAACCAAATCAAGGGGAATAAGTTTGCCCACAAGTTTGATTCAAAGAAAATTGTTTTCATGACAGTGCTGGCCTTTAACAAAGGTATTGGCGTATAGATTAAATAAAATATAATTTCATTGTGTCTAAACCTATAGGTAAAGTTGGGGACGTTTCTATTTTGCTCAGTATATGAAGGTTTGAATCCAGATTTAAGCAGACTACATTGAAGTTTGGCGGCAAAGGGGTTCAAGTCCCTATCCCGCCAAAACAGCTAAATTTTACATCATTGAACACCATTTCTAACCTACGGATGACAAGGTATATAATTATATAACTTACATATTTTGAGAATCCACACTCTATAGACTACGGTATAAACGGCTTTAACCAGCCAGTCTAAGAGTTAACTAATAATTCATTTTCCGCATATTCAATCGATTATTTTTTAAGAATCCGTGAATACTCCTATATTTTTAATCGGCACTTATACATTATTATATGACCTGAACACCTCGATAGAGTTTTGATAAACGTTTTGTAGTGTAATTTTGCCGTTATTTGGGGGGTTAGTTTTTTTTTAAATGAAGGACATGGACCAAACTTTACCACTGTGTTCATTTTAGGGGATCTGACAAGGCATGGCAATTTACCTGTCAGACGCCAGTTGTCAATCATTTATCCATTTAACCAATCAAACCAATACAATGACCCGACAAACAGTAGCACGTGCAGATAGGCACATTTAAAAAATTAGAAATGAGTTGGTGTAACAAAATGCTATCTGCAAATAGAGATAAGGCAGTGATATATACTTCTAACATTTAATTCTGCATGGACTATGTGTTAGCTCATTAGCTGGCATATTAGGTGATTTATTGTCATTTTATTGTCCTCATGCTGGGTATGCCAACACCAAGCTGATTATCATGTAACTTGAGCTGAGTAAAAATTACTACAGCTTTTCGGGTCAGTCCTGTAACTGTAGTTTAAATATCTCCAATAATTTTGTATTATATGAATGAAACTTTATCAGCATCTACCTGACATAGCTTGACTGATCAAAGATCAACAGATCTGATCAGCAGAGCGTATGCCGTGGTGCGTCGCCTATCTGTCCATCTATCCGTCTGTAAACTTTTTTTGTGGCGACTACTCCTCTGAAACTACATGTACGTGACGGATTTTCTTGAAACTTCACAGGAATGTTGCTCTTGATGTCTAGTTGATCCTAGCAAAATTCAGGAGGAGCCACCACGGCTAAAAATAGATTTTGTGATTTTTGTGACAAAACCGTAAGTGATATTAAAATGACTGGCATTGACATGTAGTTGATCCTAACCAAAGTTCATTTTAATTGGATGTCAAACATGGCGGCCAGCGGCCATCTCTGTTTACATACAATTATATAGGAAAATAATTGTGGCGACTACTCCTCTGAAACTACTTGATGGAATTTCATGGAACTTGACAGGAATGTTGCTGTTGATGTCTAGTTGATCCTAGCATCATTTATCCATTTAACCAATCAAACCAATACAATGACCCGACAAACAGTAGCACGTGCAGATAGGCACATTTAAAAAATTAGAAATGAGTTGGTGTAACAAAATGCTATCTGCAAATAGAGATAAGGCAGTGATATATACTTCTAACATTTAATTCTGCATGGACTATGTGTTAGCTCATTAGCTGGCATATTAGGTGATTTATTGTCATTTTATTGTCCTCATGCTGGGTATGCCAACACCAAGCTGATTATCATGTAACTTGAGCTGAGTAAAAATTACTACAGCTTTTCGGGTCAGTCCTGTAACTGTAGTTTAAATATCTCCAATAATTTTGTATTATATGAATGAAACTTTATCAGCATCTACCTGACATAGCTTGACTGATCAAAGATCAACAGATCTGATCAGCAGAGCGTATGCCGTGGTGCGTCGCCTATCTGTCCATCTATCCGTCTGTAAACTTTTTTTTGTGGCGACTACTCCTCTGAAACTACATGTACGTGACGGATTTTCTTGAAACTTCACAGGAATGTTGCTCTTGATGTCTAGTTGATCCTAGCAAAATTCAGGAGGAGCCACCACGGCTAAAAATAGATTTTGTGATTTTTGTGACAAAACCGTAAGTGATATTAAAATGACTGGCATTGACATGTAGTTGATCCTAACCAAAGTTCATTTTAATTGGATGTCAAACATGGCGGCCAGCGGCCATCTCTGTTTACATACAATTATATAGGAAAATAATTGTGGCGACTACTCCTCTGAAACTACTTGATGGAATTTCAAGGAACTTGACAGGAATGTTGCTGTTGATGTCTAGTTGATCCTAGCATCATTTATCCATTTAACCAATCAAACCAATACAATGACCCGACAAACAGTAGCACGTGCAGATAGGCACATTTAAAAAATTAGAAATGAGTTGGTGTAACAAAATGCTATCTGCAAATAGAGATAAGGCAGTGATATATACTTCTAACATTTAATTCTGCATGGACTATGTGTTAGCTCATTAGCTGGCATATTAGGTGATTTATTGTCATTTTATTGTCCTCATGCTGGGTATGCCAACACCAAGCTGATTATCATGTAACTTGAGCTGAGTAAAAATTACTACAGCTTTTCGGGTCAGTCCTGTAACTGTAGTTTAAATATCTCCAATAATTTTGTATTATATGAATGAAACTTTATCAGCATCTACCTGACATAGCTTGACTGATCAAAGATCAACAGATCTGATCAGCAGAGCGTATGCCGTGGTGCGTCGCCTATCTGTCCATCTATCCGTCTGTAAACTTTATTTTGTGGCGACTACTCCTCTGAAACTACATGTACGTGACGGATTTTCTTGAAACTTCACAGGAATGTTGCTCTTGATGTCTAGTTGATCCTAGCAAAATTCAGGAGGAGCCACCACGGCTAAAAATAGATTTTGTGATTTTTGTGACAAAACCGTAAGTGATATTAAAATGACTGGCATTGACATGTAGTTGATCCTAACCAAAGTTCATTTTAATTGGATGTCAAACATGGCGGCCAGCGGCCATCTCTGTTTACATACAATTATATAGGAAAATAATTGTGGCGACTACTCCTCTGAAACTACTTGATGGAATTTCATGGAACTTGACAGGAATGTTGCTGTTGATGTCTAGTTGATCCTAGCAAAATTTCAGGTCGGACGGAAATAAAGATGGCCACCACTGCTAAAAATAGATTTTAAAAATGCAACTTTTTGGAGATTACTTCTCAAAAAACATGTGATATGATTTGGAACCTTTACCAAAATGACTGCCATGACATGTAGTTGGTCCTAACCAAAGTTTATTTTGATTTGGATGTCATACATGGCCACCAGCAGCCGTCTTTGTTTACATAGAGTTATATAGGAAAAACTTGTGGCGACTACTCGTCTGAGACTAGTTGAAGGATTTTCATGAAACTTAACAGAAATGTTGCTCTTGATGTCTAGTTGATCCTAGCAAAATTTCAGGTCGGACGGAAATTCAAGATGGCCACCATGGCTAAAAATAGATTTTTAAAAAACAACTTTGTAGCAATTGCTTCTTGAAAATTATAAGTGCTATTGTATGGAACTTTTTGTGAAATGATAAGCATGACATGATGTTGGTCCTTGTTGAAATTATTTTGATTCAACTTTAAACATGGTTGCCGGTGGCCATCTTTGTTTACATAGAGTTATATAGTAAAAGCTTGTAGCGACTACTCCTCTGAAACTACTTGACAGACTTCCATGAAACTTCACAGGAATGCTGATCTAGCTATCAAAACCTATCAGTAGAACTTCAAGGACCTCTTGTTTTTTTCTTGTTTTCTAGTTTTCTTGGTGCATTTTCCTTTGAGAGAAAATATTTTTGAAGTGTGAAAAAATATGACATTTACATTTTGAAATATTTTATTACATTATTTTGAAAGAAAAGATAAATACATCGATTAGCTTCTCAATACGCTTTAATAATGGAATACATTTATGCATTAATATGGTACAGGTAAACATGGCAGAAACTTAGACAGTAGTGTCCAATCACAGTATAAATGTAACTTCATGAATGTTATGTTATACAATTGGCCCTTTTGTGTAATGGCCCTTGGGGATTGGAATTTTGAGAATTTTTATTTATTTGCTCTATTTGTTTTTGTTGATTTTTGTACCAATCCTTTTTTTTTTTTAAAGTGAAGCAAATATCACACTTTTTATTTGAATTAAAGAGACTGGAGGTGATCTGGAAGTATAATGGCTGTCAATCCAAATAAAACGATTATATTGGGTGTCAATCCAAATATAACCATTATAATGGGTGTCAATCTAAATATAACCATTATAATGGGTGTCAATCCAAATAAAACCATTATATTTTATTAATGTGTTTCAGTTGCATATTTAGTGTTCATGTCCACTAAACTAGGTCCCATAAAAGGATTAATTTCATTATTGTTAATGAAATAATTTGATCTGGAGAACTAGAAGTTTTGTTGTATAAATCATTAATATTAATGCATATGATGCTTTCAGGCCATGATACATTTGTGTTTTGTGATCTAGCTACAATTTTATTTAATAACGTGTGCAACTGCTGGCAATTTGAACCCCATATGAATTGCTATCGATGATGAACCGATACAAACGCAGCTGTCATGTTTTCCAGTCCAAACATTTTCATTAATATTAATTGAACCAAGCTGAATAAATGCCTTATTTATAGTGAAAAATATCACGCAATATATATACATTTCAGGGTTTTGTGCCGTTGTTCCAGAGTTGGGAGAGTTTCTACACACGCAATCTGTACCGACGTATAAGGGACTGCTGGAACAGACCCATTGGCAGCGTTGCCGGGGCAACCATGGATGTCTTGGAGAGAAAAACAGAAGATAATGGATGGAACTTTGAGTAAGTTTGTGACAAACAACATAGAATTGAACCCTTGATTTTGTTTCATTTTGAATGTATTTCCAAACATATTTTACTGTTGTTGTTTTTTCTGGACAGAAAAAATGAAACTTCAAAGCTCTGAGCTTGAAACTGCATGAATTATTTTTAGATCGGCCTCCTTAACTTGTTGAATAAGGTTGTTGGTTTGGTGCTACAGACATCTGCCCCATGTGGGTTCCCTCACCCTTCATCTCATCATTCTCTGAGGTCGCTATCCCAATATAACCTAGTATGATGTGTATAATGGGACGTAAACTCTCATTTCATTTAGATCATTATCATAACAATTTTTAAAAGGACACATGCCAATCTAGAGTTTGTTAAAAGCCTTTCCCTTAGTTTTTCTACAAACTTGCATAATATTAACTATTAGAATAGTATAATCAAATGGCTTTTGCACATTACTAACTGTTGATAATACTGCACCAATAATATTTTTAAACATAATTTTTATGTCATGATAATGAAAAAACAAATGAAAAAACACGAATTTGTATTTAATCTGGCAATATAGCTTATATAGCATACAGCAAGCAGTTTAAAATTAAAATGATACTAGATTAAAATATTAAGGCGCAAGTTTTAGTGCTTGATAAAACTTCAAGATTGCCATGTGTCCCTTTAAAACATCTTTGTTTTAGTCAGGTAACTCGCCTTTTTGCCTGTAGGCTATACTAATCGTTTGATAATAGTTCAGGATGTAGCAATCAAGGCCACTATATATCACCTTGAGAGGTAAATGTAGGTGAATTTGAAACTGTTGTAACTGTACAATGAATAAAGAACACGATACAATAGTTTCGCACTAAACCCTCAACCAGTAGTCCGTCACCTTTAAGGACACATTTCCCAAGCTACTTGGTCATTGAAAAAGCATGCAAGCTTGAATATATTTACAGCCAGCATGCTTCATGTCTGATCAACGCGGGTATATATAAAATGAGGCCCTTGCTATATTGAGGGTAAGAATAGCTTAACAACACTTTGTAATTTACTTTAATGACGAAACTTATGTTCATAATTTAGCTTTTGAATACAAAACTTATCTGATATTTCTTAATTGTTTTTAGACCAAAAATTAGAGCACAACACAATAAATTCTGTAATGTGTTATTATGTGTACTGGTCACAAATACTTTATTAGGTGGGCCTCATAATCTGAATTTTTTTTTGAATATCACACTTTGCTCATGAAATTGTATGGCTAACAGTGATTTGCAGCTATAAGATATTCAATCCCCACAAATACAATAGGCTCGAAATATGTCCTTAACCAAGTGTGGTGACCTAGTGACTAGAAGAGTTCAATGAACTAGGACTTCAGATACATTGTTAATTGGCAAATCTGAATAAACTTTTTGGGATTTTTTTTACCTCTTTAATGGTCTGTGCGTAAACGTCACTCAGCGATTGGATCAGGTATATATTTTTCTTTGCTTTTGTAACATTGGTTTACCAAAATATGCTCTGCAGACATGGTAATCTATCAACAATTACAAAAAAATCCCAAACAAAAGGAGGTCTGCACAGAAAAGACAATATTTACGAATCCGGCTGCTGATCAGTCATTTTCCCGAAAACACCCCATTGTCACAAAAATGGAATGGTCTTAATTCTAAGAAAGAGCAGTTCATTATATATATGTAGGGGGTTAAGGGTTAACACTATATTTGATTGATATGACATGTTTACAATGACTCGGAACGTTTTTAAAATATTAGAATGTCCTGGAATAATCCTGATGTATCCTTAAACTAACCACAATGTAACAGCAAAATTACAATACAAAACCGTTTATCAAAACTCTATCAGGTCATATAATGATGTGTATATGCAGATTAAAAGTATAGTTTTTTCACGGGTTCTTAAAATACCTGTGATTAAATATGCATAAAATTAATTGCGTTGGTAACTCGACGCTCCACTTTTAGGGTTTGGTCTGGCTGGTTAAAGTCATTTATATTGTGTCCATATTGTTTGGATTCTCAAAATATGTAAGTTATATATAAAGCTCGTCCATGGTAGGTTTAGAAACGGTATAAATTAATGGCGTGATAGGGACTTTAAGACAATTTCAAGTTATTTAGTTTTGCTGTACATGACAGTTATGATTGTTTTGTTGTACATGACAGTAATGATTGTTTTGTTGTACATGACAGTTATGATTGTTTTGTTGTACATGACAGTTATGATTGTTTTGTTGTACATGACAGTAATGATTGTTTTGCTGTACATGACAGTTATGATTGTTTTGTTGTACATGACAGTTATGATTGTTTTGTTGTATCTGACAGTAATGATTGTTTTGTTGTACATGACAGTTATGATTGTTTTGTTGTACATGACAGTTATGATTGTTTTGTTGTACATGACAGTTATGATTGTTTTGTTGTACATGACAGTTATGATTGTTTTGTGTCGTTTTCAACCTTCTTATTAATATAGTAGATTAAATTATATTTATTACAATTAATTAGTGGAAAATGTTCGAATATGAACAATTTCCGGGAGGCCATTCAATTGTGTGATATTGATATGTTTGTACAGCTATCCAGTTTCCATTTGTATAAAGTGGGCACTTGAGACCAACATAAACCACTAAGAAAACATTTGCTTTCTGAGTAGTGTTTATTAATAAAGCCTACCTGGCAACCATGTGCTTTTTCTGCAGTTTTAACAGACAGAAAACTTGACCGAGTTTTGGCAAAGATGTCTGTTCATATTTGGAATCTGCTGCTTGTTATGTCCCTCCTGAAAATTGGGGCACAAAAGAGGAACAGGCATATAGTGTTACTCTTATCTGTCTGTACATCTGTACCAAACAAGAATTACATAAAATTTTTGGCTAAGTCTATTTCTCAAACATCAGAGGCAGCTTCAAAACTATACTGCCATTATCATTATGTTTCTACCTCAAGTAGGTCAGTATGTATGACCTTCACCTACTGCACTTCTGTAATTTGCATTTAACTTTTATATTCAAGTTTCTAATCAAGTTCATTACTTAGATCCTAAAGGCCATACAACCGTCAAACATCATACACACATAGATTTACATGACAGGTTCCTACCATAAATGGTGAACAGAATAGATTTGACCAACTTTTACCTATACCGGCATGCACCAGTAATTGTATCTGACATCCTCTATACCAGCATGCACCAGTAATTGTATCTGACATCCTGCATTACAAAGATGGCAGCTACATCTGCTGCTTCCCTTCCAGATTGACCAAGAATAGGCAGACCGTGATGAACTTTGGCTCCTACAATTACCTTGGCTTCGCGGAGAACGAGGGCCCATGTAAGGACGCTGTCGAGATAGTTACACATAAATACGGGCTTACTTCAGGAGGAAGTACACAGGAGCTAGGTAACGTAGTCTCTCTATTATAAGCTAAGATATTGTTAGGCAACACTTTATGCTGTAGTCCATGTGTCAGAAATGATTTGTTGTTTAAAGGCGCAAGAACACATTATTTAGGTTATTCAGGATCCCTCCTTTAAGGGAAAGGATACATATATATGGGTCTAGCGGTGAACTTACGTTATCTTATAAACATACAAGCTGCAGATTTGCAGTTGGATTGGGAATTAATTAACCCACATGGACAAAACATTTTTGCTGATCTTTCCATTCAAGCTGGCATACTGTAATAAAAATAATGTTGCATATGTTGAATGAGCCAAATTCAAATCACACCATGACATTTGTTGAATGACCCATACACCAAACACAAAATATTGCAAACAGAAAATGACATTTATTGAATAACCCATATTGCAAACAGAAAATGACATTTGTTTAATTTTAGTTTAAACATATTTATTTTACATCAATTGTAACGGATTGTAACGAAAGCTCTATGAACTTATTTGAATCACTCTCAATGTTTTCCTCAGTAGAACAGTTTACTAAGCAAATGTATATAAAGTGTCTTGCTCAGGGACACAACGCATATGGCAATGGTAGGGATCGAACCCACGACTTTTCGATCCTGGGTCAAGCGCTCTACGACTAGACCACAGCGTTCCATTTGTTGAAAGACCCACATTGCAAACACAAAACTCCAAACTCTGACAAGACCAAATGAGGGTGAATATACTGCCACTTTAAGAAAGAACAATAACACCACTTCAATAACACCATTTCAAGAACAATAACACGACTTCAAGAACAATAACACCACTTTAAGAATAATAAGTAATAGATAGAGTCTGGTCTCAGCGAGTTGGCTGATTTAAACACCGAGATGGGCATAGCCCATCGAGGTGTTTAAATAACCAACGAGCTGAGACAGACTCTATCTTTTTTGTAGCATGGTGTACTTAGTAAGACTGTGACGTCATAGTGACTGTACTCTAAATTCCAATATCCAGTAGTTGTAGTACGGCATAGCCACGCCCCTTTAGTTATCCTAAATTAAATGATTTAATGCTCTGCATTCATCAAAGGAAATGTCACCGACCATGCTACAACACCACTTCTAGAACAATAACACCACTTCAAAACAATAACACCACTTCAAGAACAATAACACCACTTCAAAAATAATAATACCACTTCAAGAACAAGAACACCACTTCAAGAACAATAACACCACTTCAAAGCAATAACACCACTTCAAAATAATAACACCACTTCAAGAACAATAACACCACTTCAAGAACAATAACACCACTTCAAGAACAATAACACATTCATAACAATCTATGCTGTATGATGTCTGAGACCTGATAGGCAATATGACCAACAGCAGTTCAGTATCAAACTAAATTAATTTTTGAAAATGGTGAGACATATACAAAAAATTGCGTTTTTTATATGTTTTCAAACTTTTCGTAATATTGCACCAATAATATATTTAAAGACTATGGAAGACTATGGAAGAAATCTGAAATCTTATTTAATTATATGCAAGCAGTTTTAAAGTCAAAATGAGGCAGGATTAATAAATCAAGTTACTAATTTTAATGGGTTCATAAAACTCAAGATGGCCATGTGTCCCTTTAATTTCTATGTGAAAAATAATTCATAATCGCTAAATATTAATAACTAACTCTGAACACAAAAATAACCATCAATATTTGTCAACAAGCGAAACATTTTGGTTGAAATTACATCTGGTTGAAATTATATCTGGTTGAAATTACATCTTTCACTGAGAAAGCCTGATCTTTCACCCGTAGAAATGTCATAATTCAGGTTTATTTTCATTGAGAAGCGAGACAGTAAATAAACAGGGTTTTATGTGAACCTAGAATTTATCATTTAATCTAGAATCTAGGGTAATACAAAAAGAAATGAATGAATATTACTAAGGTGTTGTTTTCTGTGGATGATGTGTTTTATATCTTTTATGTGCTGAACTGTCCTGGGTTAGCTATGCTTGCATAACTAACCCCAGTTAATAGCTATGCATGCATGACAAACTACAGACATAAATGTAATCATTTGAAATTTCCTATATAGTATACCTAGTACATATCATACACAACACGTTTAATGGGAAAGAATTAGTTTCTAGTACAACAAACAACACCTTAGTAATATTCATTCATTTCCTTTTTATTACCCTCAATTCTAGATTAAATTATTGATTCTGAGTTCACATAAAACCCAGTTAATTATAGATTATTTTACTGCTGGATTTCGATTATACAGAGTTTATTTAACTGCTGAGATCAGTTATAGAGATTTATTCATGAGATGGTTGACGTGTTGTTGTTTTCACGAACGTCAGCAGCAGTTAAATAATCTATTTATTACATTTTAAATCAGTTTATGTGTAATTTTAACATAAATTATTCGCTTTATTGAACGCAATCAGCGGATGACGTCGACGTCAGCATCACTTTCGTAACGATGTCATGAAGCAACGTCACAGATAGTTATTTTTGTGTTCGGAGTTAGTTATTAATATTTAGCAATTATGAATATTCTTTCACTGAGAAATCCCAATCTTTCATCCACAGAAATGTAATAAAAAGAAATAATTTACTCGATAATATGCATGCTTTGATTTTTCCCCTCACTTGATGCGCATCCACCCTTTCATGAAAAAGAACTACACGCCTACCATCTTCGTGAACGATTTCCCTATAATCGATCACAGCAGTTAAAATAATCTCTGTATACACTCACCATCAAACAATACCTGCTATATAACAAATTCAGTATTATTGATTGATTTTACATTGTTCCCATATAGACAAGTTCAAAAGTCTATACGCACTGTTAATTTACTTGTAACGAAAATCAAGATATCGGAAATGAGCTCAGGAAATATTAGATGGACATGAACACAGGATTTCAAAATCTAATTTGGGTATAGGATTTTATTCTTCTACATTATTAAGAAAACGTTAAGTTTGCAGTTCTTATAATTTGCTTAAACCAATGGCGAGGATGGTGGGAGAAAAGGGTATTATGGTCATTGATGCTTCAAGAAATGTTTTTTGAGCCTTTAAAGACAGGTTCAGAAAATAGACGTGTGTGAATGTATGTGTTTGTAGTCCCTCCAGCAGACTAACCATTAAGGGAGGTTCCCAAGTTCAGGGCTCGCACTGTGATGCGCAAATGGTGCCAAATGCGCATAAAAATGAAATATGGCGCAAAAAAAGAATATATTATATACATCAAATCTCTTCTTTTCAACTAACAATTAAAAAAAACGATGAGGGAAGGAATGACCATCCCCACTTCCACCGCAAAAATGCCACCACTCCTTAAAAAAAGTCCTGGGGAAAGCTCTGTTAGTTACCTGAGCTTCCAATTCCTAAATGTTTCGAAATGTTCTAACATGATTTTTACTATAGAACAATACATGTGAGTCTAAAAATACTATCTGTAACCTCAGTTTGTTTTAGTTAGTAAACAGGGTTATAGTTAAGTATCTCCAAATGATTTGATTTGAGGACTACGTTAACTTGAAATTTCACGTAATGAGTTTGTGACATAAAGAAAATATTTGGCTCCAATGTTTTCAATTTGGCTCTAATTTTTTTCATTTGACGAAAGTAGTTGCGCAAAGAAAAAAATAGCCAGTGCAAGCCCTGCAAGTTGGACCATTAGGTGTGGTGTATATCGGGTGCATGGTTTGTGGCGCGGGGACATCGGTTTTAAGCCTCATCCAAACAACAAGTGCCACCTTGTAAGAATGGACATTCCCTGAAATGTTTCACATGTTTGCTATACTTGTTTATACCATATACCCCCGTATAAACGCGCCCACCCTAATAAACACCCCTCACCCTTCTTAAAAAAGTGAGGTCCTGTTTAGAGAAAATACACTTGCCAGTAGCCTGACTTGAGTATTAAAAAATACCTCCCCCACCCATTAGCATTTTAGAGATATATAACTATTATGTAAAAAAATAAAAAAATGATGGCCTCATATAATATATCACCCCAATTTTGTAAAATGCAAAGCCCTCTGGGGCATTTAAACAGGGGTATACGGTAACTATTTAATTTATAAAAGAATCCCCACTCCAAATGCACTCAGCTTGATTTGCTATTTTAGATGTATTTCCATGTTCCAGGTTTCCTAGATATCCACAAGGAGCTAGAAGAGCTGATCGCCCAGTATCTCGGCACGGAAGCGGCCATGATAGTACCCATGGGATTCGCCACCAACTCCATGAACATGCCCTGTCTGGTTGGAAAGGTAACATTTTCTTGAGTATCACTTAAAAAGGCCATTTCCTGGGTACATTATGTTATATGTTTTCTTTTGTACACAAACACTGGGAGCTCGACTTGTCAAGTGAGAAAGTGTTGATTCTTACCGATGGCAGGAGGTACACAGTACTGGTCCTACCCAAAATTGAGTGTCATGTATGGCCTAACATGTGCTAAAATGACGTAAAACACCATTCAAACATACAAACAAACACTAAGTCTTGTGTACACAAAGTAAGAGGAGACAAGTTGACAAATAAGGCTGTGGGTGATCATCTGTGACTCAAAGGCACTCAAAATGGCAGCAATTCTATCCCGAGTTTTATAAAACTGTTTATTACATGTTTGTATATGGAAAGTTTAAAGCTGTCTTTTATGCAGAAACAGTCTCTGTACCAATAAGGCCCAAAAGGCACTTAAAAATGCAGAACAAACAGTAACTTATTCATATTATTTTTATGTTTGTGAAAGATCCTTTTTTTTTTTAAAAAAAAGGCATGAATGCTTGTTATTTAATTTTCAACGTGTTTTTGTTGATTTTTCGAATGGATGGTTTATATAAACGAATGGATGATTTAAATAAACCAATAAGCCACCAAGGAAACTAACCTATAAAAAGAAAGTCTCACACTTGCAGTCACTTTCCGTATTATTTCCCTTCCGTATTATTTCGGGTTGCATTATATTGCAGTGTTTGGATTTTCGCCCAGATTTTGCAGGCTTCCCCGCATCTCAAGGTCGAATCGTTCACATTCTTTATATAATGTATACGATGTAAAACAGAGTAGAACTGGATTTTTCTCGATACCGTACAAACAGATTTAATATTGTAATATTATATTGTAAAGTCGGGATAGCTGTACAGAAGCGCTGTAGCAAAGAATCTTTTTCTTTACAACCTAAGTTTTTTACAATTTGTCTACAGGTTAAAGGGACATGGAAATCTTAAGGTCTGTTTTACACAATTTCATTCCTCAAAATGAAGCAAACTTTTACACAAGTGTCTCCTTCTGTTCTTTGCTGCCCAACTGTTTAAAAAGTTGAAATGTATGCATCCTGCTAGTTTTGAGAAATAATGAGAATTTTTTTTTTTCATTTTTCTTGCTTTCAATATTATTTTGCTTGAAATTAAAGCAAGATCGCCATGTGTCCCTTTTAATTTATACCCTAATGCCATAAAACCAGAAATTAAAAAAAATGTTAACTTTTTAATATGGGAATTAAATCGTCTGTTGCCATGGCGATATAAAGTTGACAATGCTCTATTACTTCATGTGAGAATAAATCTCCCGAGAACGACTCCTCGGAGAATCGATGAAGATTTACAGGTACATATAAATGGTAGAGTAACCACGCCGAGAATCGATGAAGATTTACCCGAACATATTAATGGGGATTGAGTCGAACGATTTTGTTCAAATTGTACCATCTATCCCATGTTTTTTGTTTGAAGTAAAATCGTTAAATAATGATCTGATCAGCTTGATCAGTGGTTTTTATTTGAAGTAAAACTGTAATATAATGACAGTACAGATGCCCTAGTTTGTTTATTTTTAAATCACTCTACCTCCTACCAACCAGATGACGGTACACATGCCCTAGTTTGTATATTTTTAAATCGCTCTACCTATCAGATCAGCGGGGTAGATACAGATGAAGTGTGACATTACGCTTCAGATGCTGGTACTACACATAATACATACTAGATATACTGAGGATGCATAAAAAAGTCATGAATTATTCAATGAATGATTTTACGAAACTCGTAAAATCAGCATTAAATATTAACAAGGTGTAATACTACGTTAATTATATGTCTGTCAGCAAACATTGCTTGCTGTGAAGTGTGCAGAATGTTATTAAATGCTCCAGTAGGTAACGTAACTTGGTACCTTCATTAGATTTTTTTTATATTATTTAGGTATTAAATACATTTGATGAATTTTGAGGTGATCTGGAAGCTTTATGGGTGTCAACCCACCACCATAACATGCTTCAGGTTTATACTCAATATTCATATGCATTAGACGAGGACCCATTATCCGTTTGATCTAATTATTGTTAATGAAATAGTTTGATCCTGACAACTAGACGACTCGGCTAGTTTTGTTGTATAAATCATTAACAGTAATTCACGTGACGCTTAAAGGCACCTACATTCTTATCTTGTGATACAAATACACAATATATGAATTAGATATACAGCTGTTATCAATATAGTCACCATTTAAAGTAATATTTGCCCCGTATGGTTCCGGGAGAATAGGGCCACTGCAGTTCCCGAAGGCAGAGGGGTAGAACCCCACAAACTGTTCATTTTATCATTTTTTGTTCATGCTCATTCAAGGTCTTCATCATGACCCCTGCATTGTTTCAGGTGCCATCTCGCTCATATCACTAGAGCAGTGGCAGAAAAACAATAACGTGGCTCCAGCGTAAATGGAGTGTCTACAATAGAATTTGCAGCAACTCTGCAGTTCAGGGTGAGAATTTCTAGGCCCGTTCTTTATATTTTATCTCGATGTACATGGAGGATGAGCCTGGCGTGTTCATTCCTGTTAGGCACCATATAATCTTTCATGTGTTGGTGCACCTTAAAACCTCAATTCAAACGCAGCCGAGTCGTTGTGTTTTCCAGGCAGAATATGTTCATTAACAATAATTAACCGAAAAATAATATGCGGCTTAATTTCATGCATCTAGACATGGCATATGTCTGTGGGGTCACAGTGTGGGTGAAGCGGGTGGGGATGGGAGAAGGTTGGGGGATGATTATTGACTTATTCTGCAGATAAGACAGTAACTGTTGCATGCAGCATGGCAATTTTCTATCCATTTTAGTTTATACACCATTAGAATATTTTTTAATTTTTCTACAAAAAGTTTTTTATATGTATAATTTATGTTGTAAGCATAGCAAAGTTTTTTCATGATCCCTTTGAGCCTTTGTCGGTGTTGCCGTTACCATACATAATACAGTATTAGTACTTCAAGGAGTCGTACCGACATTTTGCCAATTTCCATTATAATTGTTTCTATTAAACTTGGTCTATTTTGTAGTCTACCAATGTGATGATATAACACTGACTCCAGGATTCAACTGGAGGCCTCGGGTTCAATCCTCCGTGGTGCCACTGAGTTTCCTCGGAGTGTTATTAGGCAAGACACTTTCCCTTAGCCTTGTCCGTTGGATGGGGACTTTAACAGTGTGTTGATGAGCCGTTAAACAACATTCAATTCATCGCGGGGTTGAAGTTTATAAATTAAACAGTCATAATAAAAGCAGTGGCGTAGCTGCTTATAGACACTGCAGGCCAGGGCCTACACATTGTCCCCAGATATGAATGTTATAAAAACGCTTAAAATGCATTAAAAACTGAAGGAAGAGATGGTCATTGTTGTGGAGGATATTTTGCTGGAAAATATTCTAAAATGTTGGCTTTTTGAAATAACGTTCAGAAAAACATTTTGCCAGTACAATCTTGAAATCTGTCACAAAACGGATGATTTTTGTAGTCTGTCTGTTCCCAAAAAAGCATACTCAGACTCGTCAGAATGCACCATTTTACGATTAATTTTTAAAAAAAATAATTGGGGTAGTATACCTCAACCCCCACTAGCAAATTTGCACCTGCTTGGGCCTATATTGCTTGGGCCTACAATTTATAATCTGCCAGTTATGCGCCTGAAAAGTTAAACGGAAACACAATCATCAGCTCTGAAATAATGCTGTTTTGTCTGTTTAATAACTACACTATTAAACATTTTGTGAACAAATTAATTTTTTGCAAATGAACCCAATAAAACTCGAACAGACAGACTTGATGATCTGCCTGAAACCAGTTCTGCCAATAATGTTAAATTGTAGACTTATAAATACAGTTTATGTTCTTGAAGATTATATCTGTTCAATTGCAGTTTTTTTTTTTTAAGTCTAGCTGGACTGCTATTGTGTTAATCAGTAGCCACATGCACACACTCGGGTATGAACAAGTATTTACAGTGCTAACCTGAGCTATAAATAGATGCGACCTGATTACCACTAATGTGGGTATACATGGTCCACATATTTCGACAACACAAAATACCACATGCATTTTAGGTGAGAGGCGAGGCCTTGTCTTGGAATTATAAGCGTCATAACAACTGAGAGGGTACCAACCCCCCCCCCCCCCCCCCCCCCCCCCCCCCCCCCCCCCCCCCCCCCCCCCCCCCACTGCACTGGCATCTGGAGTACTGGCTTTTTTTGGGCATGGCATCTGGAATACTCCCTAACAGAGGGTTGGCATCTGGAATACTATTTGAACCATGCGTGACCGTGCAGCGGCCGAGCCCGAGGGCCCGCAGAGCCCGAGCTGTCTAGGGGGGTCCGGGGGCATGGCCCCCGAAAAAATATGAAACCTAGGTGCTCTGAACTGGCTTTTCCAGCAATCTGAGACATAAATTAGCATTTTTTACATTTTTTGGGTGGAAAAATAATATTTTTTGAGAAAAATACGGCGTACGGCGTACCACAACCCGGCGTACGGAATACTGGCTAATATGGGTCGGAATCCGGCATACGAAAAGGGGGTCGGTACCCTCAACTGAGGCTGCTGTTATATAAAATTTAGTCTCATTCTTAAAGATAGAGTCAAGTTTACTGAACTGCTACAAGGCCAGTCATCCAGATTTAGCTCATGATTTATTTATACACTTATTTAGCTATAGGAATGTAAGATATTAATATACCAGTGGTTGAATATGCGCCAAGTTATTACAATCATGCAACTATCAAGTTATTTAATATTATTATATTATGTAATAGCAGGGCTCAATCTAGGCCAGAAATTTAGAGAGGACACTTCTCCCTTAAGTGGTTTTAGGGAGAAGTGGAGATTAATTAAGGGAGACTTTAGGGAGTCGTGTCTACACAGACGATGGTCGAAAGTGATCATAATATTGCAATGCGCTGTGTACGGTGTTATGTGCACACCGTTTGTATACGGTGTTATGCCGCTGTATACAGTGTTATGATCACCGTTTGTATATGGTGTTATGCTCACCGTTTGTGTACGGTGTTGTGCCGCTGTATACAGTGTTATGCGCACCATTTGTATACGGTGTTATGCTCACCGCTTGTGTACGGTGTTGTGCCGCTGTATACAGTGTTATGATCACCGTTTGTATACGGTGTTATGCACAACGTTTGTATACAGTGTTATGCACACTGTTTGTATACGGTGTTATGCACAACGTTTGTATATGGTGTTATGCACACCATTTGTATACGGTGTTATGCACACCGTTTGTATACAGTGTTATGCACAACGTTTGTATAAGGTGTTATGCACACCATTTGTATACGGTGTTATGCACACCGTTTGTATACAGTGTTATGCACAACGTTTGTATAAGGTGTTATGCACACCATTTGTATACGGTGTTATGCACACCGTTTCTTTTGGCACTATTACATGTTTTTTAATTATTCGAAAAATTTATGGAGATAATGATGAATTATGTTGATTACTGGAATGTGTATTTATATTTTAATGTTTATTGACTGTGATCTCCACATGTGTATTTGTATTTTAATGTTTATTGACTGTGGTCTCCGCAATAACTTACTACTAACCCTTAACCCGCTAAGCATAACTATAATAGCCTTTGCTGCTGATCAGTCATTTTCCCCAAAACACCACTTTGTCACATAAATGGAATGGTCTTAATTCAAAGAAAGAACAGTCCATTATATATATGTAGCGGGTTAAGGGCTAATAGGCAATACTTTATCGTTATCATCAGGGCTTCCAACTAAGGAAGTCGGTGCTCCCTGTTTATCGAATTTGGAAGTGCTATGGAAAATTTGGATGTCGTCGAGATTTCTATGAAATATTATTCAATTTTCATTACTGGGCTGAATCCAATTACCCCAAGGCCATTTATTATACGTATAATGTATTTCAGGGTTGTTTGATATTCAGTGATCAGTTGAACCACGCTTCTCTGGTACTGGGCAGTAGGCTGTCTGGGGCGGCCATCAGAACATACAAACATAACAGTAAGTAACGTATGCTGTTACAAGTTGAGAGGTCATCCGCACATACAAAATGTAAAATTCAGATTGGACAAATAAAACAATATGCAGTCAAATAGGAAAAATCAGAATAAGAGAAAACTGAATTCTTAATATTATTTCTTGAGAAGACGTTTTTTCCCTTGATTTGGTTAAATGTCATATATGTAACATATGTGAAGAATATTTGTCAAGGTATATCTTTGAAGATTCTATCAAGAATATATGTAATGTATGTGTTTTCTTATTTTCGGATATTCATGATTATATTGGTGAACTATTATGGTTCAGTTTCATTACCTGACTGGTTCAGAATTTCAGAAACTTCTGCTCGTAATAAAACGACTGGCTTCCAAAGAAATGCACGATAACAGGGACTGTAGATAGACAGATAGACGGGGATGTGCAATGCACTATATAACAGGGTCTGTAGATAGACGGGGATGTGCAATGCACTATATAACAGGGACTGTAGATAGACGGGGATGTGCAATGCACTATATAACAGGGACTGTAGATAGACGGGGATGTGCAATGCACTATATAACAGGGACTGTAGATAGACGGGGATGTGCAATGCACTATATAACAGGGACTGTAGATAGACGGGGATGTGCAATTGTCACAGGATGACCTTAGTGGTTGGGCTAACTCAGGAAAGAATCAATGACGGTGAATGCATTTACATAAGTTTAATGCAACTTTTAAAATATGTTTAATATATATACAATGATCTAAAAAAACAAGCGAATACACAAATGAACTATGAAAAGAATGTTCTCCTGAACGTTTAAGACGTTCTTAGTATTGCTATAAATACTGAATGTCTAAGACACTAAAGTGTTGTTAAAGCTATAACAATGTTGATCTAGCGCGATAACTGTGATGCGCGAGAGCTCATGAAGATGACGATGCGCGAATTCAATGGATGATTGTCATCAAATGCCTTCTGTAAGGGTTGATGACGCGATGCAATGATAGTTAATCTCCACTGAGATTGTGAATGATATTCCTCCAGTGAGGACTGGTAACGGGCCCACCTTGTGTCCCGGGGGTTGTCGTTAGTAAAACCTGGCTGCGCAGGTACGGGGACCGTCTCCACCGCTTGTAACGTTATTCGTGGAAGCTTAGCTCCACTCCTGGATATCCAAACCTAGATGGCTTACTCCAACCCTGGATGGCTTATATCCTGGATGGCTTATATCCTGGATGGCTTATTTCCAACCCTGGATGGCTTATATCCTGGATGGCTTATATCCTGGATGGCTTATTTCCAACCCTGGATGGCTTAGGCTGTAATTATACATACGTTTTAGATGTCGGTTGACAAACATAACAATCTTGCATAATTATCATTACCCAAACAAATCATTATTCAATCAATATATGTAAGCTGTACTAATGATTAGTAGCAATGTATACATATTCTACAACGCCATGTATACGCTATGTACGTCGCTGTTAATCAATGCCCTTAATACATGTAATATAAACATGATCAAATTACTCATATATTACACTCACTGAGTTATGCATGCACGCATTTATTCTTGTCACTCATCTCATTGTTAACTAATGTTAACAATCGTGTATTACAATCACTGAATTATACGCCAACGTTAATTAATGCACCTATTATCCACTGTTATCAAATTAATATTGTTTTACAATTAATGATCAATTACCATAATTACATCTAATAAAGTCACTTCAAATCATATGCTAGTCTAAAGTTATGTTTGAGAAACATCAATGCTAACCGGATGTCGTAACCGCCAAACAAGATGGCGCCGCCCACTGAATACAAATATACGATAAAAGTTTAATAAAACTACTAACCACATGTTGCCTGTGAAATTTGCCGTCCAATCTCTGTTCCAACAAAGTACTTTCGATGATCCCGGCGAAAGCTAGAAGACAATGGGTTTTATAGCAAACATTACGCCCAAATCATTATTTGCCCCGTTCAGTCCGTGACAAACGTGGCTAAATCTACAGTATTGAATCTACACGCGAGGCCCTTATACAATTTTGCCGTTTAAGGAAAATATACCTATACGTTTACATGCATTAGCACAAAACTAAACTTATGACACGGCCTCTCTGGCGGCCACTTAAAATGTGCACGCTTTTACGTGTTACATGAATAGATCATGAATATTGTGAAATTGTTTCACCTCGAACAATAGATTTTGGGTGTAACCGATACAAGAGCTATATACGACCAGTACGCTCTACCCGTGACATTTTGTGACAACATCTCCCCACTTAAAGAAAGTGCTACACTTTTAAAATTCAACAAAATGATAATTAATATTTACACGTTAAGAAACTATTAATTCTTCTGAGCAAATGAGCGACAAAACGTACAAGCTGATCGCTCAATCGCTTGAGTATATAAATATTACTACCGAGGGATGCAACCTTCAGCCAGTACAACGACCGTCTTCCGGAAAACATCCACTGCAGTTATAACCCAACTATAATATGTAATTACAATTTGAACACTATTCTACAATTGTACACTACCCTGTCGTAACATATACTACTATTGTACAATACACTGCAATACACTATTGTATTAAACTGGTCATTATGTGCGGCGACTTAAATAGTCTGCCCCAATATTGTGCTTTCCACGATCTATTACACCGACTTTACGGTTACTAATAACACTACTTCCTGTCACTACAAGAACTCCAACCTTACACATTGCATCCATCGCATTACCAGTATACTGTTTGCGAAATGGAGTAGGGTCTCTCGTTTCCCTATTCGGCTTTGCTAAAGTGTGCTTAAAGCTACACTGCACTACATCTGTTGGTCTCGACTTATCGGACCGAACAGTACTACACTCAGAGTCTAAACGACTTACCTCTCGTTTCTCTGCTACACTAAGCATGCCCGATATGTCTCCATCGGCTGCTCTCTCCCTACCTACACTAGTGGGAAAATACATGGGACTAGTGTCCTCACTACGGTCTTCCTCACTATCCTCAATAACTGCAACATTAACTACGGTTAACACCCCTTGTTGCCCATTATCGGTTCTACTGATATACTCTTTCAGCATATTCGCATGAAAGGTCTTTAACTTTCCGTTTATCTCGATACGGTAATCCATAGTGTTCACTATCCCTCTAACGTAAAACGGACCTTTCCATTGTAATAACAACTTGTTATTGTCGGTCGGGAGTAACAGTAACACCTGGTCATCTATCTTAAACTTCCTAGCTCTAGCTTTCTGGTCATAGTACCGTTTATACTTGGTACTTGCCTTAACTAACTGACTTTGAGCTATCTTACAAGTCTCCTCTAGTTTCTCCTTCAGATCTAAAACATACTGATATGTAGTCTTAACCTCATCACTATCTACTTCACCTGCCCACATCTCTCTAAGAATCCTCATGGGACCTCTAACTGACCTACCGTACAATAACTCAAACGGTGAAAATCCTAAACTCTCTTGTGGAACCTCTCTAAATGCAAACAATAAAGCATTGAGATACTTGTCCCAATCTTTGGGTCTCTCGGTACACATACGCCGTAACATTTGCTTTAACGTCCCGTTAAATCGTTCGACTAACCCGTTACACATAGGGTGATATGGTGTTGTCATGATTTGACGCAAAGACAATAACCTGCTTACTTCAGCCATAAGTTCTGACGTAAACTGTGACCCACAATCAGTCAGCATTTCCTCTGGTACACCTAGCCTACTGAACATATCAACTAATGCCTCAGCTACTCTCTCAGTTTCAATTGAGGGCAATGCGACTGCCTCCGGATACCTAGTTGCATAGTCTACCATGGTTAAAATGTACCTATTTTTCCTATCCGACACTGGAAAAATTGGTCCAACTATGTCTACGGCTACCCTCTTAAATGGTGTATCTATCAGTGGCATCTGACCTAAATGTACTTTGGTCACTCGACCTTTTGGTACTGTCCTTTGGCATACATCGCAGGACCTACAATACCTAGTTACATCTCCGCTAACGCCTGGCCAATAAAATTCTGCCAATACTCTATCTGACGTTTTCTTTACGCCCAAATGACCTCCCATAATCGACTCATGAGCTACCTTAAGCACTGTCGTTCTATACTGGGTAGGAACCACTAATTGGTGAAACTGTCTACTACCACTATCTTCAAATTCTCTGTACAATAACCTATTCTTATGTACAAACTTACAACTACCGGACCCTTTACACTTCTTCACTACACCATCCTTGGCCTTCACCTTACAAGGACCTAATGACTCGTCTTGAGTTTGTGCTTCTATAAACTCCGCTTTAGATATGTCACCTACGGCTGCAGGAACCTTTAATTTTCTATAAGCCTGAGCTTGCTTCTGAACCTGCGCTCTAGTCTCTACGGCATTACTTATGCTACTTCTAAAATCGGACATTACCGGAAGTGCTGAACCATCTATGTTCCCTATCGTTAAATCATACATCGGGTCATCCATACATAGTGCCTCTGTAGTCCCTTTAAAGAAAGGTGTATCTACATCTATTCTCGCTATTGGCACGTGCTCTACCGACTTATTTAGCAACATACACGGTGACTGTTTACCTACCAACTGGTCATCCGTAACTAAACTACGCCTAACTACCACACCTGTACAACCTGTATCCCTCATTACAATTACGTCCGTGCCATTCACTCTACCATCTGCCGTTGGAAGATTTGCATACGGAAAGAGACATGTTCCGATCTTCGCCATTACACCATCCGCTTTAACACAACAGCTACTACTCTCGGTTTTAATAACCGGACTATTACTACCTCTGCCTCTACCTCTACCTCGGTTTTGACCACCTCGACCTCTACCGAAATTCCATGGGTTGTTAAAACCTTGGTTCTGACTCCCTACATTGTTGTCCACTCTACTAGTGTCACTAAAATTGTCTACGACAGCGGACACTTTCACCGCTTTTCTACACTCATGTGAAGCATGATTCCCATGACAGTGACGACAACGAATAAAAGGTCTACCTATGTTACCACTATTGCTACCTCCTCTAGAACCCATCGAACTACCTCCACCTCTATAGTTTCCACTCTGGCCTTTCTGTTTATGATCGTCCCCTTGCCTATCTCTAAACGTTCTGTCTTTCGACACTACATTATGAGCTCCACCTCTAGCCTCGGCAAACTGATCTGCTTGAGTTGCCATTTCATTTACATTAGTTAGTTTTCTTTCTTTAAGAAATAAGAACAGATCTCTACTACAAACATTGAATAGCTGGTCCCGCAACAAGAAATCTATGAGGCCCTGATAAGTCTGCGCTACCTTCCCTAACTCTAACCACCTATCTAAGTAATTTCTAGACCTACTAATAAACTGAATAAATGACTCGCCTTTCTCAGGCAGACAAGCTCTAAACCGCTTTCTAAAACCTTCTTCAGTTAGCTCAAATCTCTTTAAAAGAGCATCCTTTAACTTGTCATAGTCAAGAGCATCTACACTAGGTAATCTAGAAAATACATCTAAGGCCTTGCCTCTTAATAACGCACTTAAATGAACTGCCCACTTATCTTTGGTCCATTCCTGTAACTCAGCATAACGCTCGAACCGTAACAAGTAACTGTCCATGTTATCTTTGTCAGCATCAAAGTATGGTAACTTCGAACCTTTTAACTTCCCAGAATAACTATCTTTCCCTTCAGTTTTACTTTCCTTACTATGTGTCTTAGCTGCTTCCAACTCTAAAGCTAACTTATGCTCAAACTCTTTTTGCTCCCTTTCCATTATCATCTTAGCCTTAGCTAGTCTACCATCTGTTTCGAACCTCTCATGTTCTAACTCTTGCTTCTCCTTTACTATTCTACTTTCTAATTCTACCTTCTCTTTATCATCATCTCGCTTCTCTTTAGCTAACCTAGCTTCTAATTCTAGCTTCTCTGTGGCTAGTCTACTTTCTAATTCTACCTTCTCTGTGGCTAGTCTACTTTCTTCATCTCGCTTCTCTTTAGCTAACCTACTTTCGAATTCTAGCTTCTCTTTAGCTATTCTACTTTCTACTTCTAGCTTATCTTTAACTAGTCTACTTTCTTCATCTCTTTCCTGCTTTGCTAATTCTCTTTCCTTAAGTCTAAATTCCCTTTCCCTAGCCTGTTCGTCTTTAACAAAGGTTCTAAGCTCCTCTCCAGCATACCCTAACTCCTTTCCCATTTCCGTAAGATCCTTTATGGACGTCATGTCTATGGACATTGTGGACTACTAACTACAATAATTACAATACACACGTCACTAATAATTCTACTCACCTAACTACTAATGGTAAGTCACTGTGTCCTCAGTAAATACCTGGGCATCATCATAGGACAAGTTACATACACATTTGTACTAGCGCTAACTACTAACGGTTATGTATAGATAGTATCTAGCTTCCACAAAACATATACACTACATAAAATATCTATATTTGATATTGGACATAAACCTTAAACCATCATAGAAATGTGTATAACATGTACATGTATATTTACTTCTCCCATCAATATAAGTATACTCGAGTGTCACAACATGAGTAGAACGTCTTGTTCGCCAACCTAATTGGATACTATGTGTATATCAAGGGAGGTAAAACAAACACCCAAATTATTGAGCAAAAGTGCCTCAGACCCACTCGTGTAGACCACTGCGACCTCGCGCCAAGGAAAGAACGGACAAAACAACAGTTTGGACTCACCCTACCCTTGTCGTGTCTTGACTTGTCTTCCAAGCTGTGGCCGTGATCGTCGACAGCCGCCTTGATGGATCAGAGGGTGGTACACAATTCTAAAATAATAAGTAGAGATTTAGTATATCATAATAAAGATCACTTATTGATTCTTTCCCTCCGTAGTCGCCCAAAATCCCACTACTCTGAAAACCAGTTGTCACAGGATGACCTTAGTGGTTGGGCTAACTCAGGAAAGAATCAATGACGGTGAATGCATTTACATAAGTTTAATGCAACTTTTAAAATATGTTTAATATATATACAATGATCTAAAAAAACAAGCGAATACACAAATGAACTATGAAAAGAATGTTCTCCTGAACGTTTAAGACGTTCTTAGTATTGCTATAAATACTGAATGTCTAAGACACTAAAGTGTTGTTAAAGCTATAACAATGTTGATCTAGCGCGATAACTGTGATGCGCGAGAGCTCATGAAGATGACGATGCGCGAATTCAATGGATGATTGTCATCAAATGCCTTCTGTAAGGGTTGATGACGCGATGCAATGATAGTTAATCTCCACTGAGATTGTGAATGATATTCCTCCAGTGAGGACTGGTAACGGGCCCACCTTGTGTCCCGGGGGTTGTCGTTAGTAAAACCTGGCTGCGCAGGTACGGGGACCGTCTCCACCGCTTGTAACGTTATTCGTGGAAGCTTAGCTCCACTCCTGGATATCCAAACCTAGATGGCTTACTCCAACCCTGGATGGCTTATATCCTGGATGGCTTATATCCTGGATGGCTTATTTCCAACCCTGGATGGCTTATATCCTGGATGGCTTATATCCTGGATGGCTTATTTCCAACCCTGGATGGCTTAGGCTGTAATTATACATACGTTTTAGATGTCGGTTGACAAACATAACAATCTTGCATAATTATCATTACCCAAACAAATCATTATTCAATCAATATATGTAAGCTGTACTAATGATTAGTAGCAATGTATACATATTCTACAACGCCATGTATACGCTATGTACGTCGCTGTTAATCAATGCCCTTAATACATGTAATATAAACATGATCAAATTACTCATATATTACACTCACTGAGTTATGCATGCACGCATTTATTCTTGTCACTCATCTCATTGTTAACTAATGTTAACAATCGTGTATTACAATCACTGAATTATACGCCAACGTTAATTAATGCACCTATTATCCACTGTTATCAAATTAATATTGTTTTACAATTAATGATCAATTACCATAATTACATCTAATAAAGTCACTTCAAATCATATGCTAGTCTAAAGTTATGTTTGAGAAACATCAATGCTAACCGGATGTCGTAACCGCCAAACAAGATGGCGCCGCCCACTGAATACAAATATACGATAAAAGTTTAATAAAACTACTAACCACATGTTGCCTGTGAAATTTGCCGTCCAATCTCTGTTCCAACAAAGTACTTTCGATGATCCCGGCGAAAGCTAGAAGACAATGGGTTTTATAGCAAACATTACGCCCAAATCATTATTTGCCCCGTTCAGTCCGTGACAAACGTGGCTAAATCTACAGTATTGAATCTACACGCGAGGCCCTTATACAATTTTGCCGTTTAAGGAAAATATACCTATACGTTTACATGCATTAGCACAAAACTAAACTTATGACACGGCCTCTCTGGCGGCCACTTAAAATGTGCACGCTTTTACGTGTTACATGAATAGATCATGAATATTGTGAAATTGTTTCACCTCGAACAATAGATTTTGGGTGTAACCGATACAAGAGCTATATACGACCAGTACGCTCTACCCGTGACATTTTGTGACAGCAATGCACTATATAACAGGGAATGTAGATAGACGGGGATGTGCAATGCACTATATAACAGGGAATGTAGATAGACGGGGATGTGCAATGCACTATATAACAGGGACTGTAGATAGACGGGGATGTGCAATGCACTATATAACAGGGACTGTAGATAGACGGGGATGTGCAATGCACTATATACCGTATTTTACCTTGTATAGTACGCACCCGTGTATAATACGCACCCCCTTCTCAGAGGTCAACACTGGGGTAAAAAAGTTGTTTCCGTGTATAATACGCATCAAAATATTAGTTTTCCTAGATGAACCATTCAACGAAAATAAAAGGTTAAAAAAAAAAAATCACGATCGTGAAAATTAGAGTACAAAAGTAAATATAATACTTCAATCATTAATTGCCAATCTATAGGGGAGTACCTTTCTTGTAACATCTCATCAAAGAGCCAATTATAATGCCGCAGATAATTGTCCGTAATCCGATAATTACATCTACTAAAACGCAACAAAGTCGTTGGTTACCGTAATCCATTACGCCGATTATACTAACATTGCGTATTCACGGGAACCAGTGCTTATCATAAGTGTAGCACAAGCGTAACGCGTGATCAGTTAACTGTACCCCGTGGCTAAATCTGGTAAAGGTCACACGGCGTGTCAAAGTGCATCCTCAGAAATAGTCGCTACACACAGCAACTTCAAAGGATTATAGAAATGGAATAACCCAGTCTACCCCGTGTTTAAAATGTGTCTATACTGCAGCCGAGGTGCGATTTTGTTTGACCCAATTATCAATCATCAAATGTGTACCCTGGTAAGCATGTTTTCACAAGCATTATTGAATAATAGCCATTTCAAAGTAGGGTGATTCTGCCTTTCTACGCCGTCTAAAATATATGTCTTTCAAAAGAAAGCAAAAACTTCAATTTTTTATAAAATATTAAATAAAATCCTATAAATATTAGAATAGAATAGAACTGTAACAATACTCCATGTACCAGTCTTAAGTCTAAACAGCTGGAAGTCACGTGATATTACGTCACGCGATATAAACAACAAAATGGAAGGACGATTTTTCACACAATTTATTGAAGTTTTACAACAAACATGCAAACATTTATACAAAAACAAGCATCATAATACACTTTATTCATTTATAATTCGAATTAAGTCAATATATTACTTATATGAAGCGAGTAAATTACGAAAAAATTGTGTATTATCGGTATTCACAATTTTCTGTCTCGATGTCTGTTCGTCGTCAAGTTTTTTCTTCCCAGGGCCAGACATCGATTTTCTGCAAGAAAAAAAAAAGTTCTTTTTATTGTTTCCTTATATTGTACGCACCCCCCTTTCGGAAACCGTAAAAGTGGTAAAAAAACTGCGTACTATACAAGGTAAAATACGGTAACAGGGACTGTAGATAGACGGGGATGTGCAATGCACTATATAACAGGGACTGTAGATAGACGGGGATGTGCAATGCACTATATAACAGGGACTGTTGATAGACGGGGATGTGCAATGCACTATATAACAGGGACTGTAGATAGACGGGGATGTGCAATGCACTATATAACAGGGAATGTAGATAGACGGGGATGTGCAATGCACTATATAACAGGGACTGTAGATAGACGGGGATGTGCAATGCACTATATAACAGGGAATGTAGATAGACGGGGATGTGCAATGCACTATATAACAGGGTGTGTAGATAGACGGGGATGTGCAATGCACTATATAACAGGGACTGTAGATAGACGGGGATGTGCAATGCACTATATAACAGGGACTGTAGATAGACGGGGATGTGCAATGCACTATATAACAGGGACTGTAGATAGACGGGGATGTGCAATGCACTATATAACAGGGAATGTAGATAGACGGGGATGTGCAATGCACTATATAACAGGGAATGTAGATAGACGGGGATGTGCAATGCACTATATAACAGGGACTGTAGATAGACGGGGATGTGCAATGCACTATATAACAGGGACTGTAGATAGACGGGGATGTGCAATGCACTATATAACAGGGACTGTAGATAGACGGGGATGTGCAATGCACTATATAACAGGGACTGTAGATAGACGGGGATGTGCAATGCACTATATAACAGGGACTGTTGATAGACGGGGATGTGCAATGCACTATATAACAGGGACTGTAGATAGACGGGGATGTGCAATGCACTATATAACAGGGACTGTAGATAGACGGGGATGTGCAATGCACTATATAACAGGGACTGTAGATAGACGGGGATGTGCAATGCACTATATAACAGGGAATGTAGATAGACGGGGATGTGCAATGCACTATATAACAGGGACTGTAGATAGACGGGGATGTGCAATGCACTATATAACAGTCAAAAATATTGATTAGGTATTTACGGCTTATCTACGCAAAAGGGATCGATAATAGTCGATAAGTGACCTATACGGTCGGTCTTGTCTTTAATTACAAACAGTGTTCATACTTACTGACTACAGCTCTTAATTAAGTTTGCACTATATAACAGGGACCCACTTTATTTACCTTTTCTGCTGATCACGTGACTTCCATTAGCGCATTAGGTTTTCTATCTAGTATGTATTGCGCAATATGTATAGCCCGCTTAGCTCAGTCAGGAGTGAGGTTGACAATCTCGCGCTCACTATTATTACCCGAGAGTGTAATTTTAGTTTGGGCTGCGAGTTCAAACGCACAAAGCGGCACTTCTTTTTTTGCACCGCAATTGAACTCCGTTAAATAATCTTGCATTTAAATAGTAAATATTCAATAATGTTTAGTGTGTTATATTTGTGAACGTAATTAGTGTGTGTTTTATAAGCTAAAAGTTACGGACATTGTCCCTTTAAACAGATAATAAATCAAAGAAATGATAATTTAATATAGAGTTCATTATGTACGTTTCTTGAAAATATGGGGGTTAGTTTCAAAATCAATAATTCTCTGCTACTAGTATGATGATACATTGATTGATAAAGCCCTGAATTAATGTGAGTCCGCCCTGGTTGTTGTTTACATATTCAGTCCTTGTTTTTAACTACATATGTATTTAATATCTAAAGTCACTTATATAAATGTATTCACTGACAGTCTGTATCCGTCATAAACGTTGACATGTGTGCTATCGATAATCAAAGTCTGTGAACCGATGATAAAAAAGCAAATCAACTTAAGTATTTTTTAAATAAAAATAAATTTTTTTACAGAATTTTGCGCTTTTTTACAAATCCAACTGAACATAATCTGATTCTAATGTGCTTAGTTTCACAAATGCATAATATAAATAAAACTGAAAATTAATAAAATATAACACAATTAGTGTATATATCAATGACAGCACACCATGGGTAGCCAGTATACGGGATGTATGGCCTCTTTGATCTAAACAAACATCCTGCTTAGGACAGCCAATTAGCCATGGGTACTGCATTATTAATTGGAGCAATCTTATATTTCTTTTGATCGCAATAAACAACCTGCCATAAACACATTAGCGACTCTTCAGTTAATTGTGTGTTTTTTTGCATGGCTATATATCTATGTAGGTGCTATGATTTAAAGTGAAAACCTTATGAAACCTTATAGTAGAAATAAAAAATATATTGCAGAGTTTTTTTAATAATGTTACATATGTCGTAACAATTATCAACAGTAAATATACTTTTATAAACATTATTTTAAGGAAAATTTATATACTCATGTTTTAGTGGTGAATTTAAAAATCATCATGTACAGTGTTGGACTCTCAAAATACTGATGCTTAATTATTATTTTATAACTGGTCGAAAATATTAATACGAACCGTTCCTGTTTACAGAAAGTTATATATAGAAATCTGGGACTTATTTAAGTGTAATATGCATAATTTCAGAAATGTCAAAACACACTAATACAATCACATTACTCAATTATTACACCAATTCATATGATAATAATCAAGTTTGGATGGAAACCGTAACCAACCGATGGGTCATGCAGCCATATTTTCAATTATTTTTTTGCCATTTCCCGACAATAAATTTTACATGCTCCAAATTTCTAAAGTAAGTGCTCGTTCAAAAAAGTATATATACTAGTACAATAACATGGCCATTACTTGAATAAATCAATCATTTTTTACTCATATAACTAGGCTAGCGCTAGGATTTTAAACCCTTTAGCCAAATCTGGCTAAAGACCTAAACATGCCTTTAGCCAGATTAGAAAGTCTTTAGCCAGACCTTTGACAAGATATTTTTGAAGTATTGGAGGCGCTAAAACTTCGTGTTTGCGTAGACATAAATAGTAAGTTTAAAAAGTATGCTTTATTAACCTACATGTATAGGGTATCAACATGTCCACATCATATGCATTCTGCTTTAGTGCTTCTTATTACTTATAATTACAAGTGGAGCTGTACTGTATTCAAAAAGTTTTAAAATTGTATTTAATTTAATGCTCTTTTAATTTTTAAAAATTGTCCATTGAAATTTAAAAAAGGACAGAATGAATGCATGCATATAATAAGAAAATATAAAAATACAGACTTGTCACCATTTATTAGACCATTTAGTATTTTCATTAAATGTATGTCAATATACTAACATTCATAGACATAAAATAATAATATTTAAAAATGTAAGGCTAAGCTGAGGCATATAAAACAAGTTCAACTAACAAGAGTTCCAAAGGAGCTAGAAAGATCGCGCTCCATTGTGAGACAAAATTCAGAAATGCTACATACACCACGAATATCATGCACAGAGTAAGTAATAAAAGCCACTTCATTCTAAAATTGTACCAATATTTTGAGTAAGCGCACCTTTGGTAATTGTTAAACCATAAATCATCCCAATTCAGAGTCAGCCGATCAAACATCGGTTCACACTTGCCATTGTTCCAGTTTACGCTACCGTGTGTACAACTAATTAGTCTTATCAGTGATCGTAAAGTTCAAAAACACCAACGGCATCTCCAGCTTATTAATTCGTAAGCAAACTTTCTGTTTTGAAAAGCCATTTTGGCCGCTAGAGGGCGCCACATTATTTTTATGTTTTACCCGTCTCGATAACGCAGTTAAATATATGGATAATATTGAGCGCGGGGTCACAAACCAGTTGATTGACAGCAAGAGGCGGCGGAACAGTAGGCGGAGTCTATCGCACACCGACAATTTGACAGCGGTCTTCATTAAACACTACGTTAATTAGTTTATCAGTCCAAATAGATTGTCGCTAATTAGCTAACAACACCATGCGGGGTAGTGGCTTATAAATAGTGAAAGACTTTGTGTATAAGAATTCAGGATTTTCCGAGATTTTAGACTAAATCGGTCGGAAATTTGGTTTCGCCAGACCGCCGATGTCTGGCGTATTTGATATGTATTTCTTACGATTTTCATTCGCACGTTCAGGTTTCTTTTCGCCTATGGCGATTTCCCGCTGTTTTCATATTTTCTTTTGTGTGCCGTTGCTGACCAAATATCTCCCTAAGTTTGTATTACAAAGTAAATTAAACATAACACAAACAAAGAAAAACACATTTACCAGATCAATCTGAGAAACAATAATATGTGAGCATCAATAATTACTGAGATATTTGCGATCCTGTTACAATTTTTTATTAGCAGAAACCAGCGTGTAAGTTAGCAACAAAAATGGCGGCTGAAGTCTCGCGACGGCCCCGAATTTACGAGATGTCGTCTCCTTTCATAATCCTGTATTATAAACGGGTCTTGACGATTATCATTAGCCTAAATTTGTCTCTTTTCCATACTAACCGACAATGGTTTTGACTCTTTATTGATCTTTGTGCATTTTTAAATGCTTCTGTTTCAGATATGGAAGATTTAGAGAAGAAACTACAATCCGCAGTGGTTCATGGACAGCCAAGAACTCACAGACCATGGAAGAAAATACTCATTGTTGTAGAGGGAGTTTGGAGGTGACTGATAGAATCACACAAGTGTGAAGTTTACTCATTGTTATTGAAAAACATGATTTCTTTCTTTTGTTTTTGACTTTTTATAAAAGTTGTGGATTTTATCTAAATATGACAGTATAATACTATCACGCCATCTCGAGAACAATTAAAACACTCGTCGTGATTTGTTCCTTTACAAAGAAATAATTATTATTATATTTTATTACTTTTATTTAATTCTGATGGTCATACTTCATGCCGGGCTTTAAATATTAGCTTTTACAGAGTTTAATGCCGTACTAGGTACAGACACTCACAGTAACAGAGCTGGTAAATATGTTTTGCTAAAAAGTGCTGTTTTTTATTAGTAACCTCAGGACTAAATTGAATTGAATGTTGTTTAAAGGCTCATCAACACAGTATAGGTTATTGAGAGCCGCCCCAGAGAGAGGGGAAGGATACATAGGAACCCTATTGTTATTATCGAATAGATTCCTATGGTTCTTTAACGTGCTCGGAGGATAGAGCGATACACGGGACCGCCAGGTTTACGTCCCTATCCGACGGACGAGGACTAAATTGAAACAAGCGTGTAAACATATTTTGCTATTCAAGTGCCTTAACGTCATGACTACAGTATACAGAGCTTGTTAATATAAATTACTACACAAGAGTTTACCCTTGATCTCAGATCTAAGTTGGAAAGAGCTTGTACATATATAGTGCTACAGAAAAACTCTCCTTTAATCTCAGGTCTAAGTACATATATAGTGCTACAGAAAACTGTCCTTTAATCTCAGGTCTAAACTGGAAAGAGCTTGTACATATATAGTGCTACAGAAAAACTGTCCTTTAATCTCAGGAGTGCTACAGAAAACTGTCCTTTAATCTCAGGTCTAAGTTGGAAAGAGCGTGTACATATATAGTGCTACAGAAAAACTGTCCTTTAATCTCAGGAGTGCTACAGAAAACTGTCCTTTAATCTCAGGTCTAAGTTGGAAAGAGCGTGTACATATATAGTGCTACAGAAAACTGTCCTTTAATCTCAGGTTTAAGTTGGAAAGAGCTTGTACATATATAATGCTTCAGAAAAACTGTCCTTTAATCTCAGGTCTAAGTACATATATAGTGCTACAGAAAACTGTCCTTTAATCTCAGGTCTAAACTGGAAAGAGCTTGTACATATATAGTGCTACAGAAAAATTGTCCTTTAATCTCAGGTCTAAGTACATATATAGTGCTACAGAAAACTGTCCTTTAATCTTAGGTCTAAGTACATATATAGTGCTACAGAAAAACTGTCCTTTAATCTCTGGTCTAAATTGGAAGGCTTGGTAAATACATATTGCTACACAAGAGTTGTCCTTTAATCTCAGGTCTAAATTGTAAATATCTTGTACACATATAGTGCTACAGAAGAACTGTCAATGTGCCTGGCACCAGAACTATATTTCTTGTTTACCATATAAGGTTATATTTGTTTTACATGAATGATGGAAAGTCTGATCTTACACATGGGTGAAGACAGAAGTGATGTACATTAAGAATGACATCGATAACGTCCACAGTTATATGACGTCATTGTGTAATTAAACATGCAAAATGTTGGAGACGTCCATGCATGCCAGTATTATGCGAGAAAAAGAATCAATTACAGGTATCCGGTTCAGATAGGGAAATTCCAATCTTTGGTATAACTGTTTTAATCAAAACTATGGCTAGCATCGGTCCTAATAATCAAAACTGTGGCTAGCATCGGTCCCAATAGTCTAAACTGTGGCTAGCATTGGTCCCAATAATCAAAACTGTGGCTAGCATCGGTCCCAGTAATCAAAACTGTGGCTAGCATCGGTTCCAGTAATCAAAACTGTTGCTAGCATCGGTCCCAGTAATCAAAACTGTGTCTAGCATCGGTCCCAGTAATCAAAACTGTGACTAGCATCGGTCCCAGTAATCAAAACTGTGGCTTGCATCGGTCCCAATAATCAAAACTGTGGCTAGCATCAGCCCCAATAAGGCCCAAATAATCAAAACTGTGTTTCTAGCATCGGTCCCAATAATCAAAACTGTGGCTAGCATCGGTCCCAGTAATCAAAACTGTGGCTAGCATCGGTCCCAGTAATCAAAACTGTGGCTAGCATCGGTCCCAATAATCAAAACTGTGGCTAGCATCGGTCCCAGTAATCAAAACTGTGGCTAGCATCGGTCCCAGTAATCAAAACTGTGGCTCGCATCGGTCCCAGTAATCAAAACTGTGGCTAGCATCGGTCCCAATAATCAAAACTGTGGCTAGCATCGGTCCCAGTAATCAAAACTGTGGCTAGCATCGGTCCCAGTAATCAAAACTGTGGCTAGCATCGGTCCCAGTAATCAAAACTGTGGCTAGCATCGGTCCAGTAATCAAAACTGTGGCTAGCATCGGTCTCAGTAATCAAAACTGTGGCTAGCATCGGTCCCAGTAATCAAAACTGTGTCAGCATCGGTCCCAATAATCAAAACTGTGGCCAGCATCGGTCCCAATAATCAAAACTGTGGCCAGCATCGGTCCCAATAATCAAAACTGTGGCTAGCATCGGTCCCAATAATCAAAACTGTGGCCAGCATCGGTCCCAATAATCAAAACTGTGGCCAGCATCGGTCCCGATAATCAAAATTGTGGCTAGCATCGGTCCCAATAATCAAAACTGTGGCTAGCATCGGTCCCAATAATCAAAACTGTGGCCAGCATTGGTCCCAGTAATCAATCTGTGGCCAGCATCGGTCCCAATAATCAAAACTGTGGCCAGCATCGGTCCCAGTAATCAAAACTGTGGCCAGCATCGGTCCCAGTAATCAAACTGTGGCCAGCATCGGTCCCAATAATCAAAACTGTGGCCAGCATCGGTCCCAATAATAAAAACTGTGGCCAGCATCGGTCCCAATAATCAAAACTGTGGCCAGCATCGGTCCCAATAATCAAAACTGTGGCCAGCATCGGTCCCAATAATCAAAACTCTGGCTAGCATCGGTCCCAATAATCAAAACTGTGGCCAGCATTGGTCCCAGTAATCAATCTGTGGCCAGCATCGGTCCCAATAATCAAAACTGTGGCCAGCATCGGTCCCAATAATCAAAACTGTGGCTAGCATCGGTCCCAATAATCAAAACTGTGGCCAGCATTGGTCCCAGTAATCAATCTGTGGCCAGCATCGGTCCCAATAATCAAAACTGTGGCCAGCATCGGTCCCAGTAATCAAAACTGTGGCCAGCATCGGTCCCAGTAATCAAACTGTGGCCAGCATCGGTCCCAATAATCAAAACTGTGGCCAGCATCGGTCCCAATAATCAAAACTGTGGCCAGCATCGGTCCCAATAATCAAAACTGTGGCCAGCATCGGTCCCAATAATCAAAACTGTGGCCAGCATCGGTCCCAATAATCAAAACTGTGGCCAGCATCGGTCCCAATAATCAAAACTGTGGCCAGCATCGGTCCCAATAATCAAAACTGTGGCTGCATCGGTCCCAATAATCAAAACTGTGGCTAGCATCGGTCCCAATAATCAAAACTGTGGCTGCATCGGTCCCAATAATCAAAACTGTGGCTAGCATCGGTCCCAATAATCAAAACTGTGGCTAGCATCGGTCCCAATAATCAAAACTGTGGCCAGCATCGGTCCCAATAATCAAAACTGTGGCCAGCATCGGTCCCAATAATCAAAACTGTGGCCAGCATCGGTCCCAATAATCAAAACTGTGGCCAGCATCGGTCCCAATAATCAAAACTGTGGCCAGCATCGGTCCCAATAATCAAAACTGTGGCCAGCATCGGTCCCAATAATCAAAACTGTGGCCAGCATCGGTCCCAATAATCAAAACTGTGGCCAGCATCGGTCCCAATAATCAAAACTGTGGCCAGCATCGGTCCCAATAATCAAAACTGTGGCCAGCATCGGTCCCAATAATCAAAACTGTGGCTGCATCGGTCCCAATAATCAAAACTGTGGCTAGCATCGGTCCCAATAATCAAAACTGTGGCTGCATCGGTCCCAATAATCAAAACTGTGGCTAGCATCGGTCCCAATAATCAAAACTGTGGCTAGCATCGGTCCCAATAATCAAAACTGTGGCCAGCATCGGTCCCAATAATCAAAACTGTGGCCAGCATCGGTCCCAATAATCAAAACTGTGGCCAGCATCGGTCCCAATAATCAAAACTGTGGCCAGCATCGGTCCCAATAATCAAAACTGTGGCCAGCATCGGTCCCAATAATCAAAACTGTGGCCAGCATCGGTCCCAGTAAAGCAGTTACACCTTGTGTTGTAATTCCCCATCATCATCCGGATACCTGCAACAGATTAACTATATGCCTGGTACCAGAACTATATGCCTGATACCAGAACTATATGCCTGGTACCAGTACTAGAACTATATGCCTGGTACCAGAACTATATACCTGGTACCAGAACTATGCCTGGCACCAGAACTATATGCCTGGTACCAAATAGACCTACTGTAATGCTTGAATCTGAATATGGTCACCATAACTACAAGTTAATGAACATGTGTTGGTGCACCTTAAAACCCCGATTCAATTCAATGAACATTTTAAAAATGGCAAACTGTATCAGTGTTCTGAAACCATTGGCCGAGTCTCTAATCCAAGTGAACCTTCTTTATTATTAATCCAAGCATTCTCAGACCCCAAAATCCTTTTCCCTTTTTTTTTTAATTTTAGGTACCGAGTCAAATAAATTAACAAATTCGTAAAGGTGACTAATAACAGGTCAGAGAAAGCTCGCATTACTTTGTCATGTGTTGTCGTGTGGTTGTCATGTGGTTGTCATGTCTTGTGGTTGTCATGTGGTTGTCATTGTTATCTTCTTTTTTTCTTTTTCAGTATGGAGGGATCTATTGTGTGTTTACCGGAAGTGTTAAGGTTAAAGAAGAAATATAAGGCGTACATATACTTAGATGAAGCCCACAGTGTGGGGGCAATGGGACCAAGGGGCAGGGGTGTTGTGGATTATTTTCAGATTGACCCTAGAGAAATAGACATTTTAATGGGAACATTTACAAAAAGTTTTGGTTCTTCTGGCGGATATATTGCAGGCTCAAAGGTAGGATATGTGACTTATTACCCTCACCTCTTGCTGGGTCAAAGGTGAGTTATGTTGACATTGTTGTTTGTAGCCGTATCCGTATGAACACTGTTGATACAATTTAATGTACTGTATATAATATATTAAAGTCTAAATTTAAAAAGTTTGTGTACACATTCTCTCCATATTAATGGAAAATTTGAATTATTTAAAATAGTTACCTCCCTTTTTATATTGCGGTTTCTAAAGATGTGAATCAATGAATTGTGTTTTACTGCATGTCGACACATAAGTAGGTCATATAAATAAAGTTGTTCAATTAATCAATGATAAATAATGTAAACAAAGCCAACCCTTAACAGTTAAGTCCGTCTAATTGACCATCTCCCTGATCCAAACACGTCTTGCCAATATTTTACAATTTAGTGTTTGCCCAATTTTTAAAATGATCTGTTGTTTTTTTCAGAAAATAATTAATCACCTAAGATGTCATTCTCACGCAGCGGTGTATGGACCGTCAATGCCCCCGCCCGTAGCTCAACAAATTATAACTTCCATGAGGATTATTATGGGACTCGATGGTACAAATGAAGGTCTGTACTACAATTGTAATCTTTGGTAGTATCTTAACTCTTAACCCGTACATATATATATAATGGACTGTTCTTTCTTTGAATGGAGACCATTCCATTTATGTGATAGATGTTTAGTTTTGAAAACAAATTTATACATTTTTGACAAAAGATAAAATCAGTGAAATATTAGACTTATCATGATTGTAGCAATTAAAGTAATTTTTCGAAGAATTTTCGTTAATCCTTGTAGAAAAATTTGCTGTGCATAAGCTAATGTACCAGAATTTATTTGATTTAAATATCATGAATTATTATATGTGATGGGAGGTTTGTTATTTTTTCACTAGTGTGTGGATGCATGCCTTCCCTCAGAGTGAAAATCCAAACCATCCTTAGAATAATCTATTTATAACGTTTCGACATATATTTTGTATCCATTTGTGATATTTACTAATGAAAAACTGCAACCATGACTTTTACTGATTATTTCCTTCTGACATCAATTTAATGTTGTTTGCGTATAAGTTTTTCAGGAACTAAATAGCACTAAATCAACAAAATTTGAATCATATTTGTATATTGGATAGTACAGCGCAATACTAGCATAGTGCTTCCACAAATGACCCTGACCTTGACTTTTATGGGTCATGAACTTTGTCTATTTTACATTAGATTTTTGTGTTTAAGACAGAAGCTTAATGCCCTGGATCAAATTGAATCATAGTATAGCTGGTATATTGGGTAATGCAAATGACCTTGACCTTTACAAATGACCTTGACCTTTACGGGTCATGAGTCATTAACTTCATCCATATAACTTAAAGTTTTTATGTTTAAGTCTTTTCAGAAACTACATGCCCTAGATCAACCAAACCTGGGTCATGGTTGTGCTTAGGTACAACAGCTCAAGTCTTGAAATGACCTTACTATAGATTTCAAGGGAGATAACTGTGTAGTGAGACAATTTCATGTTGATTTTACATTTCGCTTTATTTCTCGGGATCTGTCTGAACTAAACTTACGTTAGATGATAGCTGTAGTTTGGAATATAAAGCTCGATTACACAGAGAACTGTATGTACTAGATAGACCAAACTTGGATCATAGTAGTATATTGGGTAGTAAAACACAGCTACACAGGGCACATCTAAAAATGAAATTTTTCCTTGAATTTAAAGGACATTCACTTTCTCAGTCTGGAGTTAGAACTCCTTAACTAGAATTTTTTTTTCAGGAACAACTTCAGCCTGATTAAGCGAACTTTATTTGACATTTGCACTCGGCAAACATGCTGCATCTTTTGAGTGTTTGACATTTACACCCGGCGAACATGCTGCATCTTTTGAGTGTTTGACATTTACACTCCTCAAACATGCTGCATCTTTTGAGTGTTTGACATTTACACTCGGCAAACATTCTGCATCTTTTGAGTGTTTGACATTTACACTCGGCAAACATGCTGCATCTTTTGAGTGTTTGACATTTACACTCGGCAAACATGCTGCATCTTTTGAGTGTTTGACATTTACACCAGCATTCATGCTGCATCATTTGAGTGTTTGACATTTACACTCAAAAAACATGCTGCATCTTTTGAGTGTTTGACATTTACACTCAGAAAACATGCTGCATCTTTTGAGTGTTTGACATTTACACTCAGAAAACATGCTGGATCTTTTGAGTGTTTCAAAGCAGTGTGGGCGAGCTATTCGAATCTGTGATGTTTTTTGGCGAGTTAACACTTGAACATTGGCAAACTGACACCTAATTATATATGACATGCATTTAACTTATTTTGTTGGAATTTCAGCACAAAGCCATGAAAAATAAATCACTGGTTTTCAGATTTTGAAATGTCGAAAAAGTTTTATAATCTTCAACTTTTAACAAAGTTGACCAATATTTTGCACAACTAAAGCATAGAAGTATAGATATATGATCATTTATAATCATGTATGACCATGTATAATCATGTATAATCATGTATGATCATGTATAATCATGTATGATTATTATCATACACAATCATACATACGATCATGATCATACACAATCATACATACAATCATACATACGTACAGATGATCATGATCGTACGTATGATTGTGTAAGATCATTATCGTACGTATGATTGTGTATGATCACGATCGTATGTATGATTGATCATGATCGTATGTATGATTGTGTATGATCATGATCGTATGTATGATTGTGTATGATCATGATCGTATGTATGATTGTGTATGATCATGATCGTATGTATGATTGTGTATGATCATGATCGTATGTATGATTGTGTATGATCATGATCGTATGTATGATTGTGTATGATCATGGTCGTATGTATGATTGTGTATGATCATGATCGTACGTATGATTGTGTATGATCATGATCGTATGTATGATTGTGTATGATCATGATCATACGTATGATTGTGTATGATCATGATCGTATGTATGATCATGGTCGTATGTATGATTGTGTATGATCATGTTCGTATGTATGATTGTGTATGATCATGATCCTATGTGTGATTGTGTATGATCATGATCGTATGTATGATTGTGTATGATCATGATCGTACGTATGATTGTGTATGATCATGATCGTATGTATGATTGTGTCTGATCATTATCCTATGTATGATTGTGTATGATCATGATCGTACGGATGATTGTGTATGATCATGATCGTATGTATGATTGTGTATGATCATGATCCTATGTATTATTGTGTATGATCATGATCGTACGGATGATTGTGTACGATCATGATCGTACGTATGATTGTGTATGATTATGATCGTATGTATGATTGTGTATGATCATGATCATACGTATGATTGTGTTTGATCAGGTATAAACATGTACAATCGTGAAAACCAAGCATTTATTTTTCATGGCGTTGAATATATAACCTATTTCAGGACTAAGACGTGTAAAACAGTTAAAAGAGAATATAAGATATTTCCGAAGACGTCTACACGAGAAGGGATTCATAATCTACGGCAATCGTGACTCCCCAGTTGTTCCTCTCCTTATTTATTTTCCATCAAAAACTGGGTATGTTTACAGTACTCGAGAATCTAATCTACTCCGTGTTTACACTTTTATCCAGGTCAGCGCAGAATACAGCAGTTAAAAGACAACTGTCTTTATTTTCGGCGAAGGCTTCATGAGATGGGTGTTATTATCTATGGGAACAAAGATTCCCCGGTCGTGCCCGTTCTTCTCTTTATGCCATCTAAAATTGCGTAAGTGCAAAAACGCGTGCAATAAATGTAAGCATAGTGACAGCGCAAGACTTCAGAAATAGAGCATTAATCGAGGCTTCAACGCAACAATGCCGTACGTTCTTCGTTATTAATATGTAGTGACAACTAACAGCAGTGTTGCATTGAAGTCTGGATTGGTAATTTGTATAATTTAACATTTCATATGCCTTGAAAATGCTACTTTAGTTGTGTACTGCTTGACCCTGTATCATGTACATTAATATCACATAGTTACTTAATCTCAATTTGTCATCCTTGTGTGATCCTTTGCCTATATCTTTTTTCATATGTTTTTTTATATGTTTTTTATTTAAAGAGGCTTTAACAGAAGGTTTTGATAATTAAGGCAGCCATTTTTATACGCCCGTAGGGACTTATTATGTTGTGGCATTGTCCTTCTCTTTGAACGTCCGTTTGTCCAATAACGTTTACCTGACAACTGATTGTGGCTAATACTTGCCCTGAATTATTTCTCTTTGAAAGGTTTGACCTGGAACTTAACCTGGCATTTTGAAAGTAATTGTGACTCATAACTTCCAAAGTATTAGGTGTACAACAATGAAACTTTGCACACATCTTCAACACGATCCTATGAATACACCTTATAAAGGCCCATAACTCGCATCTTCAACATTCTCCAATAAATACATCTTATAAAGGCCCATAACTCGCATCTTCAACATTCTCCAATAAATACATCTTATAAAGGCCCATAACTCACATCTTCAACATGATCCAATAAATACATCTTATAAAGGCCCATAACTCACATCTTCAACATGATCCAATAAATACATCTTATAAAGGCCCATAACTCACATCTTCAACATGATCCAATAAATACATCTTATAAAGGCCCATAACTCACATCTTCAACACGATCCTATGAATACACCTTATAAAGGCCCATAACTCACATCTTCAACATTCTCCAATAAATACATCTTATAAAGGCCCATAACTCACATCTTCAACATGATCCAATAAATACATCTTATAAAGGCCCATAACTCACATCTTCAACATGATCCAATGAATACATCTTATAAAGGCCCATAACTCACATCTTCAACATGATCCAATAAATACATCTTATAAAGGCCCATAACTCACATCTTCAACATGATCCAGTGAATACACCTTATAAAGGCCCATAACTCATGATCCAATGAATACACCTTATAAAGGCCCATAACTCACATCTTCAATATGATCCAATGAATACATCTTATAAAGGCCCATAACTCACATCTTCAACATGATCCAATAAAACATCTTATAAAGGCCCATAACTCACATCTTCAACATGATCCAATAAATACATCTTATAAAGGCCCATAACTCACATCTTCAACACGATCCTATGAATACACCTTATAAAGGCCCATAACTCACATCTTCAACATTCTCCAATAAATACATCTTATAAAGGCCCATAACTCACATCTTTAACATGATCCAATAAATACATCTTATAAAGGCCCATAACTCACATCTTCAACATGATCCAATGAATACATCTTATAAAGGCCCATAACTCACATCTTCAACATGATCCAATGAATACATCTTATAAAGGCCCATAACTCACATCTTCAACATGATCCAATGAATACATCTTATAAAGGCCCATAACTCACATCTTCAACATGATCCAATGAATACATCTTATAAAGGCCCATAGCTCACATCTTCAACATTCTCCAATAAATACATCTTATAAAGGCCCATAACTCACATCTTCAACATGATCCAGTGAATACACCTTATAAAGGCCCATAACTCATGATCCAATGAATACACCTTATAAAGGCCCATAACTCACATCTTCAATATGATCCAATGAATACATCTTATAAAGGCCCATAACTCTCTAATTGATATTTTTTGATTTTTTTCCTTTTGAAAAAGGTTTAACCTGGAATCCTGCCAACGACGGTCGTATATGCCTCGCTATGTGGTGCTCTTGTTTTAACAGATAGTTGCAAATCTTCTTTGGCTTTAGTCCGTAAGCAAAAACTGCTCTTTATTATCTAAAGATGGCTAAAATAAACATACAACAACAAGGAAACGAGGCGGAAAAACGGTGTTACCTTAGTAATGAACAAACATGCGAACCATCTTAACCCTTAGATAAATATGGCCTATTAGTTAACAATGGTCTGCATTATTGCTTGTTATTTAATTTTTTATGTTTTTGGCTGAATCAAAGCTCAGTATGTCTGAGTTTTTTGACACGCACAAAGTATGAATGGTTTAGTCACACTAATTAATATTTAATTATTATTTTTTCAACATAAAAGCATGTTATTTGTGTTGACCCATATAGCTGTTATGCATACCCTATAACGATTCTGTTACATGACCATGTAGCCATCTATTGTTAATTAACACATTGCAGCCATCTCACTAACAAAGTTCATGTTGTGTTATTACACTTGGGCGTCCATATGAACACATGGAAAAGTAGCGAAAGAATATTCAAACTTTTTACATATTTTTTTTATTTTTTATTATAAAATTATCAAAAAAAGAAGAAAAAGAAATGAATAATTAAAAAATCCTCTGAAACTACAAGAGCCAGAGGTTTAGCATTTACTATAAGCTTATGGGCCTCCGTCTACCATGGTGATCCTGGGGTCACATTTGGCCCAACCCCAGAGGTCTCTTATGTTTTACAAAGACTTAATTAAATAGGGATAATCTTCAAAAAATCTTCTCAGAAACAGCTTGGTCAATTTTGACCAAATTTCACATTGATGATCCCTAGATGAATGTTTTTCAAATTTGTGTTCAAATAAGTTAAACGTGACATCCAAGATGGCCACCATAGAAAAATCTTTGAATTACATCTGTACACTGGGAAGCTAGGGCCTTGGGTTCAAATGCCACTAGAGGTAAACTTATTTTTTTCTTCATTTTTATTATTGTTTCCTGTTTGGATGCGTTGTTTCTATTTTTAGTTATTCTAAAGCTTGTATATAAGATTTTGGATGTTTTACATAGACTTATTTAGGGAAACTAGCATGGAGTTGTGGGTTTGAATTTCGGTTGAGGGTGTTGTTGTGTTTTGCACTTGTAAAAAGGTATTGAAATGAATTTAATGATGAAACCCTTGATATAAGTGTAGAGCAGCCACAGGCCCTCTTGTTCTCTTGTTCTTTATTAATATTAATGATCGCTAACCCCTGGTCTATCAAGTTTGCTCATTTGATGTCCATGGGGTCAAAGATGGCTGCAACCCCGGGGTCCAAAGTTTGTATGTAGAGATTTTGCATGTTTTTACATTGACTTACATAAGGAAAGACTTAAAAACATTTTCAATCAGCATTTGCGAGAGGACACTTTTTTCCTCATAGCAAAGATCCTCAGGGGATCGATTCAGGGCCATCTTGGCCTTCTTTGTTTTAAATCTCGAACACCAGGCATTTTTGTTTTGCATGTTTGGCATCATGACAATACCAGAGGTATTGATGGAATATTTAAAACCTCAATAAGCAATCTGCATTGAGTATTTTTTATAAACCAGTAAAATGTTACATTAAGTTTAAATAGTAAATATGAACTTGTCAATTTGGGGGGGAAAAAAGTCTTTACATTTCATTTATGTAAAGTGGTAAACTAGCTATTCTCTACAGACCATTTGTGTCGCTCTCTTATTTTCTGTTTAATGAGCTTTATTAGATTTCATTCATGTAGTGTTTGTGTGTTATCTTTGTTAGCATGTGCTCTTCTTTGGCCTTGTGATTTAGATCTGCAGACCTGCATGGGTGGGTGGGGGGTGGAGGGTGTGTTCATAAATAAATTGTTGCTGCATTAAGTTATGCGTCATATAAATACCTTTATATTAGTAATTGTTTGTTATCTCGCGTTTAATAAAACGCCGTATATTAATAAAGTCTCATTAGTCCTTATGTTTCTCTGTGTTGGGATTGCTCTTCTTCCATCATCGTCCGTCGTTTACTTTTGCTTTAACAACTTCTTCTCAGAAACCGCTTGGTCAGTTTTGACTAAACTTCACATGGGTGATCCTTATGTCAGTGGTTCTGAATCTGTTAAAATTAGGGCAACCTGACAACCAGTGTGGCTGCCATTACCATAAACGGTCAAAGCCCTAAACAATCTTCACAAAAAACACTGAGCAAATTTCAACAGTTTTTCTTTATTAATGATCGCCAACCACTAGACTATCAATGTTGTTCAAATGAAGTCTCGGAAGTATTGAATTGAATTGAATTGGGTTTTAAGGCGCACCAACACATGAAAGGTTATATGGCAGGGTTCAAAGTTTGTATATACTGGTTGTGTACCAGATATGTCATTTACCAGATGTCGTCATAATCAGTAAAATACTTGAGTGTTGTGATTATATTGTTCAGTATCGCATTACAAAGCACTAGATGCTAGCATCCGATGATTGGTTTGTTTGGGTGGTGTTTTACGTCATTTTTAACACAAGCAAGGTTATAAATGACGGTTGATTTTTTGGGGTGGAGGCAGACCACCCACTTTTTTTGGGTAGAACCAGTACTGGACACCTCCCGCCATCCATAAGAATAGACACCTTTTCACTAACAAGTCAAGCTCCCAGTGTTATTCGAACCCCGTAACGGTGAGAGGCGAAGGTTTACAACGCAACGTCGTTAACCATTCGGCCACAGAGACGCTCCCGATGATTGGAGTGAAAAAATAGTTCAAAGATTTTAAAAGTACACTCTCAAAACAACCAGTTTACCTAATAAACAAAACACAAATGGGAAATCACATACTAATGCGCATATGCAGGAACATTAGCTAATGGTCCTCTACTAAGTTTGTTCAAATGTGGCTCTGCCCCAGGGGTCACAGTTTTACATAAGGTTACATAGGAATATCTTTAAAATATTTTCTAATCGGAAACTACAAATGCTAATATTTTGCTCCTAGCGTTAGCTTATGATCCCCTGTCAAGTTTTTCAGATGATGACACTGAGGTCAATTTTGAACCTACCCCAGGGGCACATGATTGACATAGACTTGTTTAGGGAAAATCTTTTTTAAAAAATCTAAAACCACAAGGCATATAGTTTTCACGTGTTGCATATAGTATAAGCTTCTGGTCCTCATCCAAATTGTTTCAAGCGGTCACCTTAGGTTCAGATCTGTAACGTAATTAATTTAATATGAAAACAACACAATCTAGCAGTTTCTTCAGCTTGAGAGTACATATTTCAACACAAATCGTACTAAGTGTAAGAAAAAGATAAATTTTAACAATAAAATGTTCACAAGTCTGAAACTATAAGTCACATTGATATGATACTTTTACCTGAGTTCTGGGAATCTGGAAATACTAAGAATCTGTCAGGAGAGCAGTTGAAGGTCATGGACATCTTGTTTTAAAAATGTTTCCCAATGTTATCACCTTATTGTTAAAGCCTCATTTAAGTTCATCATGGGTAAAAATATAGATTATGTTACACAATGATTTTTATTTATTATTTTTTCCCTCTTATTTTACAACCTTTTTGATAAAGCCTGGCTTTAAATTAAATGGTATATACATTAATATTTTTTATGTTAAACAAGGCTTTTTCTGAAGGTTTTGCGCTACACTGTACATGTAGGTTGCTAGTATTTCACAAAGTCTAAATCTACCAGTAGATCTACCAAATCTAAATATTTGGTATTGACTAATCTTTTGTTCACTTTCACCCTTTCTAACACCTAGAAACTTTCATTGTTGGCTAGGATGAGTGACTTACTTTCCTGTGAACTCGTGTAACTTGTCTGTTATTTGTTACACTACTCGTGTAACTTGTCTGTTGTTTGTTACACTTTACCTTTAGGTATTGTTGACGATGTAGGGGGTAGGAATGACACAGTAATAAAGTCATCTTTGTCAAATAACCATGCTACGGCTTACTATAAACTTATAAATATAATTTCACTTCTGATTTTTCAAAGCTGTTAAATATGATTGCCTTTCTAATAATTAACTTTCAATTTCTGATATCATAAACTTTCTATTAATTAATTTTTAATTTCTGATATGGTTGCCTTTCTAATAATTAACTTTCAATTTCTGATATCATATACTTTCTATTAATTAATTTTTAATTTCGCATATGATTGCCTTTCTGTTATTGAAATTTCAATTAAAACCTACTGTATCTCATATAATTATATATATATTAATTAACTCTCAGTTCAATTGCATGTTGATCAAAAATAAATACATTTGTGCAAATTCTGTCACTGAAAATACCCATCTACATTGTCAACAGAATTTAAAGGGGATGCGCGAAGGACGTGTCTTTTGATTTTTGTCATTGACTATTTATACATTTTCGTTAGTGTAAACATCTCTTATTGTGTAATATTTTATTCTATGCAATTGTATCACCCACAAAACTTTGTTGATCAAGATTAGTTCTACTGTGCATTGATTCATGTTATACAGTTTTACAGTTTTGGTCAATAAGAATTTTCACACCTGAATCACTGAGAAGTTCTATATTATCACGGGAGATAACACTTAAGGTAGCTGGCGGATTACTCGGGAATAATCAAAATCGCGTATAATGTTTTACCTGTATGTAGGTTATTCTTTCTGCTTTCCATCAGTACTAATTTTAAACGATTTAAAATGAACATCGGATTCCTAAATAGCGTCCTCTGGTGGTGTGTATTTTTACGACGAATTTTGCTGTTTTAGTACGGGAAATGTACTAGGCTTAAGTCAAAAGTTAAAAAAAATCACATCACTTGAAGCACAATGATTTATATAAACATAATGCATGTAATATATTTAAAAAAAAGCTGTATCTCTTTATCGTGTGTGCATTTCTTTACGTAAGGGGTACCACGCGGCGACTACAAAATCGGAAGTACTTTCTATAAACTTTATAAGTTTGTTTGATAAAAATCTGACTCGATGACCCCTCTTTATTTTTACATTTATCAAAGCAGGGAATTTCAGCGAATGTGATGGTATAGAAAAAATATGTCATCACGCTTACTTTTAAGTAATAAGGCGATAACATGTAAAAATCCCCCGATTTTGTAGTCACCGCGTGGTACCCCTTAAGTAAAGAAATGCACACACAATAAAGAGATATAGCTGTTTTTAGCTTGACTATTCTTCGAATAGTCAGATTGAGAGTTATCCTACTCACCACGGCGTCGGCGTCCCCAGCTTCACCTTAAAGTTTTTGTGCACTAGATTTATATCTTCAATACTGCTGAAGCTATTGCATTAAAACTTTATACTAATGTTTCCCATCAAATTTTGCACCTTATCCAACAATCTCCATAACTCTTCCTTGCATTTTGACAAAGTCATGGCCCTTTTATTTTCCGCCTTTATCTTAAAGTTTTTGTGCAATAGTTTTAAAACTTCAATACTACAGAAGCTATTGCATTAAAACTTTATAAATACTAATGTTTCCCATCAAATTCTGCACCTTATCCAACAATCCCCATAACTCTTCCTTGCATTTTGACAAAGTTATGGCCCTTTTGATTATCTTAAAGTTTTTGTGCAATATATTTATAACTTCAAAACTACTCAAGTTATTGCATTAAAATTTTAAACTAATGTTTCACATCAAATTCTGTACCTTATCCAACAATCCCCATAACTCTTCAGTTCATTTTTGACAAAATTATGGCCCCTGAATTGGTAAAAAATGTCATTTTTACATAGAAGAACATAGGAAAAACACTTCAAAATCTTCTTCTTCGAAATAAAAAGGGCTGCAGCTTAGATGTATGGAGCATCGACTAGTAGCCCTCTACCAAGTTTGCTCAAATGGTGACTCTGGATTCAAAATTGGGTGAAATATGAGGGTGTGGGTAGGCCCCCTCAGTAACCGTTGAGATCCCCACCCTATTACCATATATACACTTACTGGACATGAACAGACAGATATAACCATCCAACAGCATAGACACCGGGTTGTTCCCCACCCCTGGGGACATAGCCCCTCGGTCATAACTTGGAAACCATTGAGATCCCCACCCTATAACCATATATACACTTACTGGGCATGAACAGACGGATACAACCACTCAACCAGCATAGACCCCGATCTCCTTCCCCAACCCTGGGGACATAGCCTCTGGGTCATAATTTGGAAACCATTAAGATCCCTACCCTATAACCATAAATTATATACACTTACTGGGCACGAACAGACGGATACAACCATCCAACCAGCATAGACCCTGGACTCCTTTCTCATCCCTGGTGACATAGCCCCTGGGTCATAACTTGTAAACCGTTGAGATCCCTACCCTATAACCATATATACACTAACTGGCATTGGCAGACAGATACAACCATCCAACCAGCTTTGACCCTAGGTTTCTTCCCCACCTTTGTGGACCTAGCTCCTGGGTCAAACTTTACAAATAATTTGATATTTTTAGCTCGACTGTTTGAAGGATCTTATGGGCTCTAAAGGTCAAAGTTCATGGTCACAAATTGTATTTATGTGTTGATAGGCTCTTAGCATCAGGTTAATGTTTACCTCCGCATTTCTTAACATGTACATAACTTCAAAAAAAATTATCCAATCATCATCAAACTTACATACTTTATTATAAATGGGACGATGATCGTATCTATTGAGTTCAAGATCATTGGATAAAAGGTCAAGGTCACAAAGGGGTCAAGGGTCAAATGCATTTACATATACTTTATAACATATTTTCTTCAAATTTTCAACTTATAAAATTTGCATTATGTATCCTTTGAAAGGATTTTTATGAAATTACCTCCGTGTCATCACAGAAAAATTGTGGCCCTTGATTTAATGAAAATTCCAATGTTTTCCTTCTTGACACATCCAGCTCGCCCCTTTGTTTTCACCTTTATTTTTCTGATGGTATGCCGGGTGTATCATTTCTTGTTCTCTGAAAATTCGAAATAGTCGAGCTGCGCTGTCCTCTGACAGCTCTTGTTTAAATATATTACGTGCAGTACGTTTATAAATCATTGTGCTTCCAAGTGATGTGATTTTTTTAAACTTTTGACTAAAGTCTAGTATATTTCCCGGTAAAACGGTAAAATTCATCGTAAAAATAGACACCACCAGAGGGCGCTATTTAGGAATCCGATGTTTATTTTAAATCGTTACTGATGGAAAGCCGAAACAATAACCTACATATATACAGGTAAACATTGTCTCAATATACATGATTTTGATTATTCCCGAGTTACCCCGCCAGCTACCTTAATAATCAATGTTTGTTTATCGTACTTAAAACAATCCCATGATGCATTGCTTCACGTTTTACAGTTTTGGTCAATACAAATTTGCACACCTGAATCACTGAGAAGTGTTATATTATCACTGGAGATAATTAATTGATTGGAAAGTATCAGTTTAATTAAATGATGGAAACTAATGATTTAAAGGCAGATTAGTCACAACATATCAAAGGTTCATTATATTATCTAAAAATGTTATGAACAGTAACAAATAACTAATATGGTATATAGATTTACAAATATATGTATATTATTTAAGTCAGTTTAAGTGTTTTCTAATCCTCTTCCCTTCCCCCTTGACCTAGACCTTTACCATCAGATGCTTAATTAGTTTAATTAGTTTATCTTCATTGTTTCTGTAGTAATTGAATGGACACAAACCTTGCCAAAAATATCTTTGACCTTGACCTGATTTTTGAATGCAGCATACTTATATTTAGTAGTCTAATATCTAAATATAGAATGTCATGAAAGTACCTCAAAGGTAAAGGTCAACATTTTAGTTCAGAGGTCAAACTGAAGGCAATGCTCATGTCATAATTTGGTTTATCAAAATGATAATTTGTGCATTGATTTGATACTAATTTTTAATAGGAAGTGTGTAGTGACAAACATAATCTTTTGATATTTTTATTATTTAAAGGGCCATTATTAGAGCTAAAGATAGATAATGTATTGGCGTAGAATATGTGAACATGTAGAGATAATCTTTAAAAATTCAATTTATCCAAACCCTTAAAACATAGTTAGTTTAAATATATATATATAGTTTAAAAAAGCATAATAGTGTAAGCTTTACCTTTTATTACCCATAGTTCAGTGCTATTTAACTGTTTAACTACTGTATGAAAAACATCAGGGTAAAAGATTGAAATATCAAATTTAATTCTTAATTAATAATAAAAGATTATTTTCTCGACGCGTTTTGATTTATTACACTTCAAAAAATAGTAAAAAAATCTTGTAAAATGTTATATCTTTACTTTCTTTGTTCATTACAATGTGTTTCTTATGATTGACCATGTACACGTTAACAATTGGTGATGATTGACCATATACACGTTAACAATTGGTGGTGATTGACCATGTACACATTAACAATTGGTGATGATTGACCATATACACGTTAACAATTGGTGGTGATTGACCATGTACACATTAACGATTGGTTTGTACGTGGTATCTGGTAAAGTTTATATGTTAACCTCTATTACCGTGTGTAAGTTTTAAGTTCTTGCTTCTAGCCAACTAAAATCGACATTTAATTTTGGACACTGTGTCACAGTCTGTAAACATCCAGTATAGAAGCACTTGGATTAGGGCTACACCTTAGTACCAAATGAAGGTCACTGTGACTGACCTTGGGTTACTATGACTGACCTTGACATACTTTATGGGATTATTCTGGTCAACAGTTAATTTACCTTATTTTCTAATACACATTCTTCAAACGTCCTGCCTATAACCATTTTGATGGTTGTTACACATCAATACAGTACCAAACATACCTATGTTTGGTACTGTATTGATGTGTAGCAGCCATCAAAAAAGCCATCCCTGACCTTGACCTATATTGTGAACTTATTGTCAATAGCAGGAAGCGAAGGTCACCATCCCTAACCTTGACCTTCTTTATGGACTTGTTATGCCCTAAACTCAATTCTTAAGATACTTTTAGTCACAGTTTTCGATACTTTCAATACTAAAACACTCACTTTGATGAGCACTACACATCTGTTCTAGAAATAGGTCTCCATACACAACAATATCAATATCAGTTATAGGTCAGCATGACTGACCTTGGCTACACATCAGTCCTTATTTTAGGTCAGCATGACTGACCTTGGCTACACATCAATACCAATTGTAGGTCAGCATGACTGACATTAGCCACATATCAGTCCCCATTGAAAGGTCAGCATGACTGACCATTATTACGCTTCAATATCAATTGTAGGTCAGCATCACTGACCTTGGCTTTACATCAATACCAATTGTAGATCAGCTTGACTGACCTTGGCTACACATGAATACCAATTGTAGGTCAGCATGACTGACCTTTGTAATGTTTATTTCAATTCATAAGGCTCAATTATAGTCAATTCTTGTGACATTTATTAGACACATTCTTCAGTATTTCTATATAGATGCACTTTGATGAGTAACACAGTCAGTACCAACAAAGGTCACTGACTGACCTTGACCTACTAAATAAACTAAGTTTATCCTGTTATTTTTTTTCCAAACATTGATAGTACAAAACCTTTACACCCAGCTTTGGTCTCCATGATTGGACTGGAATTGACTTGTTCTGATTTACTTCATGCTGACGAGTCTGTGCAGTCACCCGCGTTGCTCATGTCTATATGAAATTACCAGCCAGTTATCTAGTTTTCACATGTAACCAGGCATGGTCCTCTTAAGCATTCGCCTAGTAAAGATGAAAAAGTTGCCTTATGGGTGGAAAGCAGGTATGATGAGATGGAGGTTGGTTACACTGTGTACATGGCAATCTGTAGTTAGTCGACTGGTTTATGGATCAGGGGGAGGTTGGTTACACTGTGTACATGGCAGTCTGTAGTTAGTCGACTGGTTTATAAATATTTTCTGCATTCATATTTTTATAGAGCATTTAGTCGCGAGTGTCTGAAGCGTGGAATGGGTACAGTGGTGGTAGGTTTCCCAGCGACACCTATCATCGAATCACGAGCCAGATTCTGTCTGTCTGCAGCACATTCAAGAGAGATGGTGGATAAGGTACGTGTATTGTTGTGATAAGGTATATGTATTGTTGTGATAAGGTACGTGTATTGTTGTGATAAGGTACATGTATTGTTGTGATAAGGTACGTGTATTGTTGTGATAAGGTATGTGTATTGTTGTGATAAGGTACGTGTATTGTTGTGATAAGGTACGTGTATTGTTGTGTAAGATAAGGTACGTGTATTGTTGTGTAAGATAAGGTACTGTATTGTTGTGATAAGGTACTGTATTGTTGTGATAAGGTACGTGTATTGTTGTGAAAAGGTACGTGTATTGTTGTGATAAGGTACGTGTATTGTTGTGTAAGATAAGGTACGTGTATTGTTGTGATAAGGTATGTGTATTGTTGTGATAAGGTACGTGTATTGTTGTGATAAGGTACGTGTCTTGTTGTGATAAGGTACGTGTATTGTTGTGATAAGGTACGTGTATTGTTGTGATAAGGTACGTGTATTGTTGTGTAAGGTAAGGTACGTGTATTGTTGTGTAAGATAAGGTACGTGTATTGTTGTGATAAGGTATGAGTATTGTTGTGATAAGGTACGTGTATTGTTGTGATAAGGTACGTGTATTGTTGTGATAAGGTACGTGTATTGTTGTGATAAGGTATGTGTATTGTTGTGATAAGGTACATGTATTGTTGTGTGAGATAAGGTACGTGTATTGTTGTGTTAGATAAGGTATGTGTAGTGTTGTGATAAGGTACGTGTATTGTTGTGTAAGATAAGGTACGTGTATTGTTGTGTAAACTTTGATACCTCATATCTTTAGACTTGTTAGACTATTTGCTAAAGCTGTCCACATAAAACGGCGTTCTTCTTCATTCATGAATAATTTAAACACTAATAGGACAGCTTGACCCATATATCTTTGTGTTATCTGAAGAACCTAACTTGGCGTTAATATTTAACTTTGTCCATGACCAATATTAGGGTAATAGGAGCTAAATTCCTTACGAGCTGACATTTGTCAAATTGTAAGTGATAAAAAGAGGTAAACTGTCTCCTAAGCCAACATTCTTACTCTCTAATCCCTTCCTGGACAAATATTTTTATGGACTTTTATCATGAGCTTAATTTTGAAAGTGTCCTTTAAAGCTACTATAGCTATATGTTTACTTAAGAAGCATCGTCTCAATATAAGGAAATAATAGGCATGTCTTGGGGCGGGTTTTAGTTTCAGTCTCATTCTTTCATAATATGGCCATGAACCAATATGTAAGGAGAGAAACTTAAAACAGAACATCATAGAAGCATTGCATATGTGATAAATGATACCATAACACTGTTTACCTTATTAGCTCTGCTGATTGAAGATCACAAGAGCTTATGCGATGATTTGTCAGTCGTCTGTAACCATTGTACTCCAAAACAATCTCATTAAAATCATATCCTAATTATGCTTTGATACTCTCCGATATAGGATCAGACAACACCGCCTTGGAGGTCACATCATATTGACTTTTCATCTAATCAATATTCCTGAGAAGATCAACTAAATTCAACCAATGAAATTGCGCATTTCATATGCATTTCAGATGACATTCGACTGAACTTAACAAACGAAAATCCACATAAAACACATAGATCTATATCCGAATAAAGATAAAGTCTTCTCTGTTATTGCTGTGGATTGCACGATAAGTTCAAAGAAATGCACTAAATGGTATGTTTTACATCAAGATACGAAGAAAATCATGGGCTCTTTCATGTGTGTTTTGAAAATAGATATTCCACCGAAATTATTACGAAATTAGATATTCTAAATATTAAGTCATAGTACATCTGGGCCACTTAGCTCAGTTGATAGCTCAGTTGACTATTGACCCGCGAGTGTAATTTTAGTGTGGGTTCAATCCCACGCATCGGTACAATTTTAGTACCACTATTAAATTCCGTCAATTTTTTTTTTCACCCTGTAAATATTCAATAATGGTAGGTGTGTTATGTTTGTCAACGCAGTTATTTGGTGTTTTATAAGCTAAAAGTTACGGACATTGTCTCTTTCAATACCGAGCATAGGTAGACTGCTCCACAACATTTTAGTTAAACGCGACATGTGCAGTGAAGCAGTCTATACTGAGCAGTTTTGCAGACTGAAATCTGATTGGCTAATCGTAAGGTCAATTTGACGTGACCTCCAATGCAGTGTTGTCAGATCCTTAGTAGCGTAGAGTATCATAGCGTGATAAAGGATCTGATTTTAATGAGATTGCCTCCAAAACCTGTGGGCAGGTTTCCATGAAGCTGCACAGGAACATTTAATTTTGTTTTAATATCTAGTTGAAATTTTGATAAGACTTAAAATAAGTCTGCCACCTATCTTTGTTTACACAGGAAAAACCTAGTAGCTTAAAATCCACTGGGTGTATTTTCATGATTTTTTTTTAGAATTGCACAGTTATTTTTGCTTCTCCTGTAGAATTGCACAATTGTTTTCACGTTTTTGCTTCTATAGAATGACAAGTGAGGTCAGCATGACATATAGTCGGTCCATGTTGATCCTACTTTCAAGAAGCCATCTTTTACTGACCATCATGTCAATATAGACGTCTATAGCCATCTTTTACTGACCATCATGTCAATATAGACGTCTATAGCCATCTTTTACTGACCATCATGTCAATTTAGACGTCTATAGCCATCTTTTACTGACCATCATGTCAATTTAGACGTCTATAGGAAAACAAATGAAAGCTACTTGGCACTACTTAATTACATACAGGATCTTTATAAGACTTCACAGACATTGCTGGTGATGTCACAGACATTGCTGGTGATGTCACAGACATTGCTGGTGATGTCCACAGACATTAACGTCTGGTGATGTCCACAGACATTGCTGGTGATGTCAGCTTGTTTTTTGAATTACAAGGGAAGCTTTTAAAGTAGGTGGGTGATTTATAATTCTTCTTTTAGTTTTTTGGGGATTGTTAAAAGTAGACATTCAGCTAACCAAAGGCGGGTAAATCATTTAGCTTTCCTTTTCTGCCACACTTTTGTTCCAGCTATTAAGGAAAGCCTTGGGGTCTTTGCAAGCATCATATGCATGATGTGTAGTTGTGCCCAACCAAAATCTTTGATCCCTGACAAGATGCATTTTCAAAAGCAATTCCCCAGTAGAGCGCAGTTCCCGCTGGGAACTCTTGTTTGTGTCTGATCTAAGTAGGTTCAGTCTGGTCACATCATCTCCGACTGGTGAATACAGTTGCAAGCTAGAGACAAGGATCTAGACCGCCAATAATAAATCTGGTACATCTTTGGTGATACTTCAATATCAGCAGCGGCATAACAAGGCCCTAAACTGCCAAATATCATCGTTACACTGTTATTAAAAAATGTTAAGATCAGGTTACTTCTTTTACAAATACACACTTTTTATGAACAATGTGAACTCTTAGAAAGCCTATCAAAAATATGTCATTATCTTCGTAAATGCCATAGGCACATACATAGAGGATCTTACATGAGTGACTGTGTATTAATGCCATAGGCACATACATAGAGGATCTTACATGAGTGACTGTGTATTAATGCCATAGGCACATACATAGAGGATCTTACATGAGTGACTGTGCATTAATGCCATAGGCACATACATAGAGGATCTTACATGAGTGACTGTGTATTAATGACTTTATTATATAAAGAAATGGGTAAAATTATATGATACGAGGCTGTGCCAAATATTATATCTTTATCCAACAAGCTTATCAAAGTCGAACATACACATTCACATATGCAAGAATGTAAGATTCTATTTAATCACATAACACAGTTACACCCATACGACGTTAAATGTAGTCAATTTACCAATCAAACATTGCCAATTTGTAAGAGAAAACATGACATCGCTTGGTTGTTTACCGGTAAATGACGTCAAGTCTGTAACACATTCGCACTACAAATTATGCGACAACTTTAATCAATTTTAACTTGCCTAATAGCAAGCATATTATAAGGTAGGAAATGAAATATGATAAATAGTAAGGTCGTTCTGAACAAATCATGCTATTGCATGCAAATTAATGTTGCACTATGTACAAACACAGTGATTTGGTTCTCACTTAGTTATTACACTAGTTATGATGGTTTATAAGCCATGGCTTTTTTACACACACAGAAGTCATGTTATATGATAAATATGCATTATGATATAGTCAATGACTGTGTTGTAAAATTTGGCAGTTTGGTTTCTTCACGTGCTCTGATAATTTATAGTTAAAATTGCATGTTACATTGGGGAAAGCAATAGAGAACTCTGTTGTGCCTGGATATATCTACAAGAAGGCATTGTAATATACTAAGTTTACTCAAATTTTCTAAAAAAATATGTTTTTTAATTTGATGAGTACACTGCTAATATCATACTCTAAGGTGCCTTAGGCAGCCATCTTTGGTAGTACACATAGTGAGCCAATTTTTCTGTAAGTAAACAATTCTGTTCTTACTTGCACAAACTTGGTGTGGAGTTAATATAGTGGAGCCGCTGCATTTGAAAACAACTCGATGAATTTTTGGGGAAAAGGGTTTTTGGCTTAGTCTTAATTAAATATATCAAACCAATTCCATTTAGTTAGGTAGTAAACTTACGACACAATGGCATCATTTGTAAGCACGTGGAATAAACTGACTTTTTTTTCTTTTTTTAAGAATTATGTTTTCTTGTAAAGATATTCAGGCAGTATTGGTGTTTTGTTTTGTTTTGTTTCAGTTGCAATTTGGTTACCAGGGGGCTTACTCCTTAGCAATATCCATGCATGTATCTCCAATACAAGTAATTGCTATCCAAGAATATAATAATAGTATGATGGTTTAAAGGGAGTACATCGGGATTTTTCTAGAAATATCTTGAATTATAAAAATGTTCCAATTCATGATAAAACACTTATATCAATCAAAATATGATGTTCGAACCATATTGTTAAGGTTTAAACTTCGAATACACCATATAGCTAGGACGGAATGGGCATAAAATGCTGAAATTAACCCTGGTGCGTAACCTAGTATAGCACGTATTACTGTACTCAATGAATTTCCTTGTAACTAAGGGGTCATTTTTAGGATCATTCATTATGTTTAGGCACTTAAAAATAGAAAATATCAGTATTTGTCAATTTTAAGTCGGACCCTAGACCGCTTTGAAAAGTACTCCCTTTAACGCAACACTTCTGTATCTCCTTCTTTATTTATATGCAGTTACAACAGTGTTGCGTTGAACCATCATAATATTATATTATTTATAATAAGTTAAATATAAGACTATATTACATTTCTGAGATTTCTGAGGGACCGAAAAGTGATAATTGTACCCCGCTTTCACAAAGTGAAATGTCCGTTTTCCGTAACGTCTCGTCACGTTACACATTTTTGTCCCGTCGTGTCGCATTTCGTCCCGTTGCGTCACGTCCTGTTACACAGTTTTATTACTTGCATTTCTCAAACAGTTTTTAATGGGTTGTTCCCAAACTTCATATACACATAACAATTGATGACCTTATGTCCCTCTACATCACCCATTGTTGATTGTCTAATTTATTACAGAATTATGGCCCTTGTTTGACTTAGAATTTAAGCGGGGCTATTCATCACCTTCAGTGATAGTCTTTTGCACAGCCATTTCTGAAGAAAACAATTGTCCCATCATGTCCCATAATACTTTTTGAATGCTTGCATATCTCAAAACAGTTTAGAATGGTTGTTCCCAAACTTCATATACTCATAACACCTGTGTGTCCCATCAGGTAACACATTTTTGTCCTGTTGCATCCCATAATACATTTTTAATGCTTGAATATCTCAAACAGTTTTGAATGGGTTGTTCCCAAACTTCATATATTCATAACAACTGTGAGTCCCATCACGTAACACATTGTTGATTGCCTAATTTATTACAGGATTATGGCCCTTTGTTTATTTTAGAATTTTCCACTCTAATATTGAATAATGTCCTGTAACACATTTTTTCTCTAATATCTTTGAATTGAATGTTCCCAAACTTCATATACATATAACAACTGATGACCTTATGCTCTCTACATCACCCATTGTTGATTGCCTAATTTATAACAGAATTATGGCCCTTTGTTTGACTTAGAATTTTCCACTCTGATATTGTATAATGTCTGCAACACATTTTTTCTCAAATATCTTTGAATTGGATGTTTCCAAACTTCATATACACATAACAGCTGATGACCTTACGTCTTACAATGTCAATGCTTAATTTATTATAGTATTATGGCCCTTTATTTGACTTAGAAAATGTTTTCCACTCTATAATAAACTTCATGTGGCTTTCACTTCAAAGGTGTTCATGGATTGTTATTATACGGGACATACAGGTTCATGGATTGTTATTATACGTGACATACAGGTTCATGCATTGTTATACAGGACATACAGGTTCATGGATTGTTATTATACGTGACATACAGTTCACACGTGATGATCTGGTGTGTCTCTTCATCAATGGTTTTCGATTCTACAATTATTTTTTTTACAAAATGATGGACCTATGTTTTACTTAGATTTTTTTCACATTAAAAAATACTTCAGACATTTATTATTACTTTTGCCCATTCTCATCCGCCATGGCAAAACAGTGGGGGTATTCATCACCTTCAGTGATAGTTCTAGTTTGATTAAGTTTCTTATCATGTATAGCTAGAGATGTTTTTGTCTTTTTGTATAAATGTGTGCCTTTGTACAGTGATGTACTTTTATATTGAAAATAAACGTCCAATACAAAAGTAAGCTACAAGTGAATATAAGTTGCTTAAATACTGGCCTGAGAGCAGTCCCTGGCAGGAATCAGTTTCTGTAACCCTCCACCATTCACATTTTATAACTATGATGTCATAGTTTTCAAAATGGTGGCTAACATATCCATTTCAGAAGAACCTTCAAATGGTCATATCATCTTTGTTTATCATTTGAATTTGATAATTCTTTCACCTTTTTCCAAGTATTTCAAAATCTCTCAATAATATTGGTTTGTATTCTGTTTAGGCCTTAGCTATAATAGATGAAGTCGGAGATTTGTTGAAGATCAAGTATTCTAGATTACCCTTACCCCAGTGGTGTGAAGACGACAAGAATGGAAATGACCTGAAGATGTCCTAGGTATGTATAGATAACTTCTGTACAAAATTCTTCCTAATTTCAAGGAATCCTTTTATGAAAATGATCTTTGATCAGTGATTACATTTGATAAGTCCTTTGCCACTTACAAGTAGACAGAATTCTTGAAATTCAGCTTATTCACTGCGGTGAAATTGTTAGTTTCACTCGTGGAGTCCTTTAGTAATCACTGTCTGATCGTCTGTTAACAAATTTGTTTCTGTTCTGTAACTTTAAAACCATTTATCATAACGTAATTTAATCAAGCTTTATGGCTATACTGTTCACAGCTAGACCTTTACTCCTTTTGAGGTCAGTTGGCCAAAGGTCTCAGTAGTCACATTTATAATTTTTTACAAGTAGACTAGTTACCCTGAGAAGATGACCCCTATTTATTTTGGAGTCAAAGGTCAAGGTCACCATGACCCAGATTATTCTGCATGAGAGCTCTGCAACCTCTGTAGCCATGTTCATCAAACTTCATGGGTAGTTTGTCCAAACCGAGAGGATGATCCCTATTCATTTTGGCGTCAGTAGGTCAAAGGTCAAGATCACCATGACAAATATGAAACCTCTTGTCTGCATGATCTCTTCATGCCCTGTGGCCGTGTCATCAGGTTTTACAGGTAAGGTGACATGATGACCCTTATTCATTTTGGGGTCAGTAGAGAAAAGCCCAAGATTGCCACAAGTGCATGACAGGATCATGAAAACCTTAGCCATAACCTCTGTATCCTCTGTCATCAATTTTCAAGGATAGTCTGTTCACAGTGAGGGTAAACCTCTATTCATTTTGGGGTAGTGTGTCAAAGGTCAAGGTTCTGATGACCTGTTAATGAAAAAACAAGCCCACAGCCACAAGTGGGCCAATAATTGATCTTGCAGGGCCACATAACTTGTTCTAGTAACTTACCTTATTAATTATACAACGCCTTTGCCATTTCTTTAAATTATGTCTGTAAATTTTTCAGCAACGTCTACTAGAGAAGCGTGAGATTCTACATGAGTTTATGTTACTAGAAGATCATACAAGTCATGTGACAATCATGTGACTCAAATAATCATGTGTTAGTTATGTGACTACAATCATACATGCGTTTTTTGGCTGAGCACACTGTCATGTGATTACATAAAGTCATGTGATAGTCATGTGAACACATTCAAAGTCATGTGATATTCAAGTCACCACAATTTGTCTAATTGGTTAGTCATGTGACCCACACAAGGTCATGTGATTGGACACAAGGTCATGTGATAACAGAAGTTCATGTACCTCTACACAATCACCTATGAGACATTGGACTCCACACTAGGTCATGTAGCTCCACACAAAGTCATGTGATAACAGAGAATTGTGTGAAGAACCGATGTGCGGCATGCGACTCCACAGCAACTTGTGTGATATTCAGATGACTTAAGGTTTTTGACACCATGATGCTTAGGCACAACTTGGCTAGTTTGCATTCACCTCATTTCTTCAAAGTGTGCATTGATTGTCACCTTGACAAGACTTACACGGTTTACATGGCACCAGACTTACACAGTTTATGCGGCCCCAGACTTACACGATTTATGAGGCCCCAGACTTTCACTGTTTATGCGGCCGCAGACTTACACGAGTTTACGCGGCACAAGTGAGAGAGAGCTAGCCAACCAGTCCTGGATATTGGAAGATTTTTTTTTTATGAACCATTTTTAGCTCTACTGATCAAAGATAAGCAGAGCTTATGCCGTGGTGCGATGTCCGTCGTCCAAAACCTTTTTTGTAGCGACTACTCCTCTGAAACTAATGGATGGATTTTCATGAAACTTTACAGGAGTATTGCCCATGAAGTCTTGTAGATCCGAGTAAAGATTCACGTTGATGTGAAATCCACGATGGCCGCCAAAGCTAAAAATAGATTAAAAAAAAACAAGTTTGTAACAACTACTTCTTGCAAACTATAAGTGATATTGACATGGGACTTTTTCTAAAATGATCAGCATGACATGATGTTGATCTTTGTTGAAATTCATTCTGATTCAACATTAAACATGGCCGCCAGCGGCCATCTTTGTTTACATAGCTTTATGTAATAAGAACTTGTAGAGTTTCATGAAACTTCACAGGGATGCTGACCTAACTATCAAAACCTATCAGTAGAGCTTCAAGGTCATTGACCTCTTGTTTAAAATATAATTTATGTCATATTGCTTGAAAATTATTTAGCCTAACATTATCAAAGTCACGTAACTTTCAGTAATGTAGCTATGACTACATAACATGGCCAAATATTTACACTGGTTTCAGCAGTTAGTTTATTATGTTTAATACCTTTTATGGTTGTAGTTTCTTCTTGATCTCAAGGCACCATGTACTGACATGGTTCAAGATTGTCACAATTAGGAAAGTTACACAGCTTTTGATAGTTTAAGATAATATTTATCTTCAAGTCTGTATTGTAGCTTTCTTTTTATAAACAGGGTATACCATAATTGCTTGAAATATATATACACACTTGTTAAACAGTTGATTGGCCTTTTTTGTTAAGAATTTCTAGAACTTAAATATTAATTAAGTGACTATTGCCTAATAAAAAGTACATCTATTTTACAATGCAACAGTTAAAATGCAAAATGACAAAACCAGAAATGCAACTGTGTAAATATTTAACTGTTGTTTCTCTTGCTGTATGATATCGATATGAATATTTATAAAAGGCGTTTTTAATTTCCAAAAATTGACCAAAAACTCAGAAAAGCCCTTGATACTTAAAGAGTTGATTAGCTCAAAAAACTGTGTTAGGGGCAGTCCGGTTAAACACAGACAGAGGGTAAATATGGATAGGCGTGCAAAAATAAAAATGTATTAATTTTCTGACTTTTTTCTGTACAGTCACTGTTACCATCTGTAACTAGATTAGACAGTGTATGTAGGAGATATGACGTATAATGTGAAAGGCACATCTTTTAGAAAAATATGATTCAGTGTCTGTATTTACCTGTCCATATTTTCCCATATGAAGTTTAGCATGTCCGTATTAAGCCGGAGTCACACTAGATCGCTTCAGATGAATTTCATTAAATAACTTGTGTGAAGCCGAGAACCATCCATTGGGGTTATCTCTGGCATTCGTGAATCACGATTTGGGTACCAGAATGAAAGATGAAACCTAAATTTGCAAGGAAACCATCCATATTTACTCGAATTGCCTCTAGACAAAATTACTTGTAAAACCTTTTGGAATCTCAAGTGACAATATATTTCAATATTTTGCATGCTACATAAAATGAATTGGAACACTTCAAGTTTGTCTTCTGCAGACATATACAATAATATACAATATTACAATAATATCTATGAATAAATGGAAATTGTGTTTCTTCTTATGAATTTGTCTGCTTTATTTTAGACTCAAATAAAATCCAAATCTCGGCCAATGTTTATGAAAGGAAACTTTTAGATTCTTTGTCATTTTACTGCTTAAACTCATTTTAAGAGGCACATGGGAATCTCAATTTTGTTAAAATGCACAATTTCCAATTATTTTTTCTACATAACTGTCATATTTGCAAATTGTTATTAAATAATTATTGTAATAGTTGCAAATTGTTTTTGTCCTATTACTAATTTTTGATTATACTGCACCTATGGTAGTATTATACTGCATCTGTGGTATTATGTTGCATCAATGCTAGTATTATACTGCACCTATGTTATTATACTGCATCTATGGTAGTATTATACTGCACCTATGGTAGTATTATACTGCACCTATAGTATTATACTGCATCTATGTTAGTATTATACTACACCTATGTTAGTAGTATACTGCACCTATGGTATTAAACTGCATCTATGGTATTACTATACTGCACCTATGGCAGTATTATACTGCACCTATAGTATTATACTGCACATATGGGCATCTGTGGTAGTATTATACTGCACCTATGGCAGTATTATACTGCACCTATGATATTATACTGCATCTATGATAGTATTATACTGCACCTATGCTGTGGTAATATTATACTTCATCTATGGTGATATTATACAGCACCTATGGTAGTAAAACAAAGAATCATAAGTATTACCATTTATTGTATACTTTCATATTGTCCCGTTTAGTTTGCATTGAGCTAAGTGTGCAATATTCTACGATATTGCACACTTTGATATTGCACCGGAACTTTTTCTCGCGCTTGCTTAGAGCCGCGATATAGAAATAAGGAACTACTTTAACTGAATCTTGCCTATAGTGTCAACAACAAAAAAACATCGTGTTTTTGTTCAACCTTTTGTGGCAGAAATTAATAAAATAATTGAAATGGTCACTCATCCACTATTTTTAACGTTATCGAATGGCAAAGAAACGTTAAAAAATCGCTTGACGTTTTTAATGACGTCATTCGATGTCGACATCGTTTTTGTGCAAAATAATCATCCACACAAAATGAAACTGAATGACATTATAGGAATTCCAGCGAAAGCTATAAAAATAACACAAAAATAATGAAAAGTAATAGTCATACAATTAGCATTAATCGAAAACAATATGAAAGTATACAATAAAAAGGTTATTGAATTTGTATGGCTAAATATTACTTGGAACTTGTTGCTTTGGCGCAGGACAACTCGCAAGCTTGTCCTTTGCCGAAACAACTCGTTCCAAGTAATATTTAGCCATACAAATTCAATAACCTGTTTAATCATATGCGAGCAAGTTAAAAATGTAACTGATACTGTATTAATATCTCAAGGTTATCATTTAATGCTTGATTGATACTTTAAGATTGTTGTGTTTGCCTTTTAAACATTGCTGTTTTATTTGCAAAACTCTTTATATTTCATGTTCACCTTACGTCTTTGTTTTATAAGATGGTGTTTTTGTCACAAATTTTATTTTATATTTTTGTATTGATCAATTGTTTGTTAATTCACAATTTGATATAGTTTTTGTTACGTTTTGTAAGTCTATGATGTATAAACGGATTATAATAATGTTTGTATTATAGGAGATGAATTAACATGACACCAGTCCGTAGATATCTCCGCCCTATCGTTGATAATATTATAGTACAGTTGCACATGCTATTGTTTGTCGGAGGTATCGTATTGGTTTGATAGGTTGAAATTGATAAATGATTGACAGCTAGGATCATGTTAATGTATACATATATATTGGAGAATCAGGAATACAAAGCACTGACCTGACATTTTTCTGTGTCGCGTCTCCACCTTGTGTCGGAGAAAAATCTCCCGATTTTGGGAGTGATGAAATTTTTTTTTTAGAAGAATTTTACTCGAAATAAGAATGCAAATATAAAATTATGTGTTTACATATGAGACGCAACACAAGAAAACGTCCCTTCGGAAGTTTAGACGACAATGTCATAACGTAACAATTTATGACGTCGGCCGGTAATCAATTAATTACTAATCAAATTTCTCCTCATTTCTGCGTTTTACCTAATTATTATATCATAGGGAATATGTTTCTTAATATAAGTAATTGATGCTATAGAAAATGGTAATTGTTTATGTTTTTTTGTTGTTATTTAATCAATGACGTCGTCCAAGACGTCAACGTCAAAATTAATGGTGAGTACGATCTTTTTTAATTTTCAAATTGAGATAAGATCATTTTTAATTAAGATATCAACATAAAATAAAGAGATTTTTAAAGAGAAAATCACCGTGTTTTATAAACATCAAACAACATAAAATGTGAAAATTTTGTCTGAAGGGTCGTTTTCGCGTGTTTCGGCTCATATACAAAACAATGGTTGAGGAGCTATTCAAGTGATATTTACACAGATTCTGTGTTTTTTTAATGGTAAATAATAAGAAGGTCAGTCCAGTAACAACATTCTCTTGTTTAGTCCTCATTTCTGACACCAGTCTTCTTTAATACAGCTCCTTTAACCCTTAGCCCGCTATAAATATATAATGGACTGTTCTTTCTTTGAATTAAGAGCATTCCATTGATGTTACAAAGGGGTGTTTTAGAGAAATGACTGATGAGCAGCCAGACATTGTAAACCCTGATCAGCCTGCTAGTTACTGCGGGTTTACAATGGACGCAAAGGCTATTGTAGTCGCCCTTAGCAGGCTGTCGGAAATTGGCAGGTATTCAAACAACTGAATATGTTGAATGTTTTTATGACTCGCTATATATGAAAAGGTACACAGATTTAACGGATGTTTAAACCAAAAACAGAATTAACTTATTAATGGAGAAAAAACAACAACAGAAAGAAAAAAAATGCCTTAATTCCTTTAATAAATCTAAAGTTATTGAATGCTTTCAATATGAGAGCTGAAATCCTAAAACTGTGTAAGATGATTTTTAATACATAATTATAGATTTATAACTGTAGAAGTTTACTAGTAGTTAACTGTAGAAGTTTACTAGTAGTTATGTTGAAATGGATGGAAATGTTTTTACAACCAACCAACACAAAAAATGTTATATGGTGCCAACAGGAGTGAACATTCCAGACCCACATTCCATTAACATTTTTGGGATAAAAATATGCAGAATGAGCCTTGAACCTTCTCACCTGTAGAACTGCAGAGTTGCTACAAATAGTAAACATATTGTCAAATATATATGCTGTTGTATTTTTATGTTACAAAGAAATGTCCGTGTCTTTATTTATGGAATATACATGCTGCTGATAGAGCTCTTGTTGCTATAGTAACATTGTTGACAAGCGAGTGATTCACTGCATGTTTATTATTTATTTATTTATTTATTTTCTATAGCAAAAAAATGCTTCCATCTAATTCCATATCACCATCATCATCACCTGTTGTATTCTTGGACTTTATTCATTGTTTTTGAACAAACCTTATTTAAATGTTTACTTCGTATGCTTGCAGTTGAAATAATTGTTTTTTAATTTTACATACCAATCCCCATTTCACCCCTATAAGATCTAAGCTATGACAAGGTTTAAAACACAATGTTTGTGTCGACGTGCTGTAAAACACCATTCATTAGATTATTTATATAACGAGATTAACAACGTAATAAATCATATTAGAAATATGTTTTTGTTTAGAATTTGCCATATCGGAAAGTGAAGAAACTCATTACTCAATGACTAATGCAAACACTTAAAAATACTTTTTATACAGAAAATAGAACTCATTGTGTTCTGAGAAAACACTGAGTTTTATGTTTTAAAGAAAAAGACGCTTGTAAGTGTTTGCTCAGTGAGATTCTTGACTTCCATTGTTTAGGTGCATCAGTTTTCGCCGACGTGTCGTAAAGCACCATTTGTTCACTCTTGACATGTTCGAAACAAAAAAAAATCTAAAATGATTTAATAGACTTGATAATTAACACATCATCAAACACCAACCAACCATTATCTTCCACATGAAAAATATTCTACTATTCCTCATTTGAGCGCCTCTAAAACTTTCTTGCATTTCACCTCTTCAGATTTGAAACCCACTTGGAGCTTGACTTGTCAAGTGAGAAAGTGTTGATTCTTACTGATGGCGGGATGCATACAGTACTTGTTCTAACCAGGAAAAATGGGGTGGTCTCCCTCTACCAAAAACAACAACATCAATCGTTTTATATGGCCTAACATGTGACCAACATATATGGCTACATGTGACCATCATATATGGCCTAACATGCGACCATCATATATGGCCTAACATGCGACCATCATATATGGCCTAACATGCGACCATCATATATGGCCTAACATGCGACCAACATATATGGCCTAACATGCGACCATCATATATGGCCTAACATGCGACCATCATATATGGCCTAACATGCAACCATCATATATGGCCTAACATGCAACCATCATATATGGCCTAACATGCGACCATCATATATGGCCTAACATGCAACCATCATATATGGCCTAACATGCGACCATCATATATGGCCTAACATTTCTAAAATGATGTACGACATCATTCAAAGCATTTGATCTTGTTCATGTTAACTCCACTTTTTGTATTGTATTTATATACTAAAGGAAAAAAGAAACACAACTCTGGAATTTCCGCTGTATGTCGTATGTGTAATATACACCTGTTAATCGAATGGTACATGGCTACATTAGACATTTTCTTTCGGAAAAAGTACGGAAATGTTATCCCTTCAAAGTAAATACACGTTTAGCTGAAGCAGGTTAGGAAACTGAGGAAGTACAATTTGACAATCTTTTTATATAAATACAGTACTGAAATGGCTCAGATTTTGACAGCGGAACTTCAATATTATGAATGTCTTGTTACAAAGTGTACTATGATTTATAAGGCTACAACAGCCCAGTTGTGTCCTTTCTCTCAACTTGCTGCAATCCCATTTTTACAAAACATCTTCGGATTTCTCTGCAATATTACGTGGAATGAAGTGCGCAGAATATAAATTATATAGCGGAAATTCCCAAGGTGCGTTTCTTTTTTCCTTTATGTGATTATGCTGTAGAGTATATTACATTCTAATTGTGTGACCATCATAATAATTACGTTCCAATATCATTCCATGATCACATTCAAATTATGTTTCACGATGAGAATCGTGCATAATTCTACATGTAAACATATTGTTTGCTGTGATTTTTTCCCACATCACTAATGTATGTCTTTCAATGCATCTGTATTTTTATTGTGAAAAACTATTTTTAATACTCGGTCATATAAGAGGGTCATTCATAAACTCTGCTGCCATTATTCATCTTAGTGGGTCATTCAAAAACTCTGTTATCAATCCATAAATATTGCTTTTGAAGAATGATTATGCCATTATGAATATGCCATGTTTTCAGTTGTTGTGTTGGATTTATTGCTGGGACCAGCTTGTATTTTGATTAACAGCCGTTAAAGTCCCTAAAAGTCCTTACACTACCATTTAATGCCATATTCTATATAACCTTTACAGGCCTGCCAAACTTGATTTGATTTATTCGCTCTGGATTTTCAATTAAAAATGAACAGCTGAATGTTCATTGATTAAAAGACAAAGGCTGAAACAAACTATTTAATGAATTGGTTATCAATTATTCTCTATCAATATCAAACGGGTATTAATGTATTGAGCTCTGAAATATTTTCTTTGCTTGCTATAAATATAAAAAGAAATCTCAAGTTTTTTAAGTTAAAAGTACCCGTGTGTAGCAAGCTAATGGTAAAATAAGAGTACACAGCAGGTTGGCATGCTTTATAAGCAATATGTCTAAATTAGCATTGCTTTGTATCTGTGTAATCAGGATCATCTCAGATGCTTGATTCTAAATACAAACATCTTGACTCTTTGTTAGATTTAATGGGACACACAGTAATCTTGATTTTTGAAAAACCCGTTAGTTTTCTACATAAATTGCTTTTTTTTTCAACCATTTATATTTTAAGAAAAGTATAAAGCCAGTTGTTTTTGCATATAATTAACTGTTGATTATATTTCACCAATACTATATTGAAACCTATGGTAGAATAACAAAGAAAAGTTAAAAAATCTAATTTGGATTTAAATATGCAAGCAGGTTTGAAATCAAATGATACTGGATTAATAAATTCAGACTCTTATTTTAATGCTTGATAAAAAGTTCAAGATTGCCGTGTGTAGCTTTAAGTGACTTGCTCATGTTGCCGTGTGTAGCTTTAAGTGACTTGCTCATGTTGCCGTGTGTAGCTTTAAGTGACTTGCTCATGTTGCCGTGTGTAGCTTTAAGTGACTTGCTCATGTTTTCAGTGCAATGATCTGTCTTGAGCTCCCTACCAGCAGAAAGGCAAGCTCATGTTTAATTTCATAGAGATTATTTAACTGCTGGGATAGAATATAGGGAAATCCTTCACGAGATGATAGGCGTGTGGTTCTTTTCACGAACGAGCGTAAGCGGAAAAACAACACACGCCTACCATTGAGTGAAGGATTTCCATATAATCGATCACAACAGTTAAATAATCTATTTATTACATTTTTATGATTTTAACCAGGATTTGTTGCTTTATTTTGCGTTATCGGCGGATGACGTCGACGTCACCAACACGATACTGATGTCATGACTCAGTGCCACAGTTAGTTATGTTCTGAGTTAGTTATTAATATTTAGCGATTATGAATATTCTTTCACTGAGAAATCCAAGTCTTTAACCAATAAAAATGTAATAAAAAAGTTAACATTGACAGAATGGAGGACATGTAAAATGGAAATGTCAGTTTTGGTCATTGATAAAATGCTGGTGGTATAAATAAATTCACTGATGTGCTGTTGCGTTATTACGGATATTTCATTTGTGTCTCTGTCGTACAATCTCACTATGCTAATGTTGTACCGATGATACTGTTATAGCCTTTATTGAAATCAGTTGTTAAACAGACATGCAACAATCTTGATATTTAAAAAACATTGTAGCCTCGACCTTGATCTTTTTCATAAACACGTTTAATATTTCCAAATCATTTTGATAATTGTAGCTTTGTGGCATATAGTTATTGTTTTCTGTAATGCATCACTAAGTTAGTAAAATTATGGTGAAATAATAGTAACATTTTAATCACAATTTTTAATTTCTGAGTTATTTTTTTAATTATTCTCAGGCAGCTGTTAAGAAAATGAGATTAATTAATAAATAAAGGTATTTGTTTTAATGCTCAAAGAATTTGTCAAGATTGCAGTATGTCTCTTTAATAAAGAAAAAGTAATTTGTTGTTATCATTTTATATATTATTTACAAAAGAAATTAATTTACTGTTGATGTTGCTTTTTTGGTTTGAATCCTTAGATGGTGTAATGATATGCTTTTAAAAACGTAGTTTTGTGATTTGTTGTCAGCTAACAGAAGTGTCATTATGCGATATGCCCAATTATAATTAAAACAGTTCTTGTTGCTATGGAGACTATGACCTGAACACAAAAATAATTCCATACTGGCACCCTCCCCAAAGTGTTTAACAGTTACAAGCCATTCCATAAACTCCATTCCAGTCCATGTATGATACAATTGTAGAAGATTCGATGTCTGTTATATTTATAGAAAGTTCCACATCTCATATAGAAAGTTTCATTCCATGTATGATATTTAAGAAAATTTCAGGAAAGTGGTGTAACATATTAATCCAGTGAAAATGATGTTAATGATTAATAGATACGATAATTTAGCGATCATTTACAGTTTTTGGTGCATGATAATTATGCATATATACAACGTGCACAGTTCATTATAGCATGCATATATACATGTAGTACCCTTCAGCCTAGGCTTTGACTCAAATATATTTTTATACAACTTTACGTTTTACTATATTAACTTATTATTATATATTTTTAGTATAGAAATTTTTAGATCTAAAACCGTAAAATCTAAAACCGTAAATTATTTGTATTCAGTTATCTGTTAAAAAAGAAAGAAGGAAAAAGAAGCAGCTGACACATTACTGATGTTTCAGAGTACAATTGGTTTAATTATTGTCAGCCATCTTGGAATTTTTTATTGATAATAGCTTTAACACGTAATCACATATTCAATGAAACAGTGTAAGCTTCAAAATAAAATCACTGGTTGATATTGGAGGATATGGCTTACCTCACTGGTTGATATTGGTGGATATGGCTTACCTCACTGGTTGATACTGGTGGATATGGTTTACCTCACTGGTTGATATTGGTGGATATGGCTTACCTCACTGGTTGATATTGGTGGATATTGCTTACCTCACTGGTTGATATTGGTGGATATGGCTTACCTCACTGGTTGATACTGGTGGATATGGCTTACCCGTGTATTGTCACCTGATATTATTACTCACAAATGTGTCCATAGACGTATCACATGTGACTTAAATGAGTATTTACAATGTTTGTACTTTACTTTCAATAAATAACTCCAATCTTATACACGTGTTGGTCTTGCTCTTTTAATTCCATTTTAATTTTAATAGTGCACATAAAAATGCAATTACAATGGTGTAGCGTGGCATACTCAAATTCTCAGGGGAATAACACTGGAAGTTGAAAATTTAAAAAAAAATTAAAGTAAAAAAAAAACGAAAAAAACATTACAATTGAAGTGGTAAGGGGGCATAGGGCTACTCCGTCCAACAGGGGTATATGGGTACACACCCCAACCCCGTGAGTAAAGAGCAAAATGGCCGCACAACATCCCTGATGGATTATATATCTACATAACATTACAATTGTATATTTACATAACATCCTAATTGTATATATACATAACATACCAATTGTATATATACATAACGTACCAATTGTGTATATATACATAACATCCTAATTGTATATATATACATGACATACCAATTGTATATATACACAACAAACCAATTGTAGATATACATTATATACCAATTGTATATATTATAGGTTATTGCATTTGTATGGCTAAATATCACTTGGAACGAGTTGTTTTGGCAAAGGACGACGAGCTTGCGAGTCGTCCTGCGCCAAAACAACGAGTTCCAAGTAATATTTAGCCATACAAACTCAATAACCTTTTTATTGTATACTTTCATATTGTTTTTGATCAATGTTAATTGTATGACTATTACTTTTCATTGTATTTGTGTTATTTTTATAGCTTTTGATGAAATTCCTATCTTGTCATTCAGTTTCATTTTGTGTGGATGATTATTTTGCGCGAAAACGACGTCGACGTCGGATGACGTCATTAAAAACATCAGGCAATTTTCTGAAGTTTGTTTACCATTCGATAACGTTAAAAACAGTGGGTGAGTGACCATTTGAATTATTTTATCAATTTTTGCCATAAAAGGTTGGAAAAAAACCTCGTATTTTTTTGTTGACAATATAGGAAGGATTCCGTTATTTTTATTTGAAAGTAGTTCCTTATTTCAATTTAGCGGCTCTTAGCAAGCACGAGCAAAAGTTCCCGTGCAATATCAATGCGTGCAATATCGTAGAATATTGCACGCTTAGCTCAATGCAAACTCAACGGGACAATATGAAAGTATACAATAAACATGACATACCAATTGTATATATACACGAAATACCAGTTATATATATACATAACAAACCAATTGTATATATACACAAAAAATCAATTGCAGGTTCTAGGCCCATTTTCCATATTTTATCTCGATGTACATGGAAGATGAGCCTGGCATGTTCATGCCTGCTAGGCGCCATATAACCTTTTCATGTGTTGGTGCGCCTTAAAACCCCAATTCAGTTCAATTCCAATTGTAGATATACACAGCATACCAATTGTCATCGTCGGAACCCACATTGATTACATTATCACTCCATAACGTGATGAACGGAGTGATAACGTAATCAATCAAACGTGGGTTACGACGATGATCAGTTGTATATATACATAACATATACATAACATACCAATTGTATATATACATAAATACCAATTGTATATATGCATAACATACCAATTGTATATATACATAACATACCAATTGTGTATTTGCATAACATACCAATTGTATATAAGCATGACATACCAATTGTATATATACACGACATACCAATTGTATATATACACGACATACCAATTGCATATATATATAACATACCAATTGTATATATATACATAACATACCAATTGTATATATTTGCAACATAACATACATATATATACATAACATCCCAATTGTATATATACATATGATGTATACAATTGTATATATACATATGATGTATACAATTGTATATACACATAGCATACCAATTGTATATATACACATAACATACCAATTGTATATATACATAACATATATATACATAACATACCAATTGTGTATATAGATAGCATACCAATTGTATATATACACATAACATACCAATTGTACATAATACAGGACATACCAATTGTATATACACATAACATACCAGTTGTATCTGTTATGCTTGAGGTTGTGAGGGTTAATTGATTTTCTGGAAAAACAGGAAACGATATAAAGATTACGAAATTGTCTTTATTGTTGCACAGGCAAAGTAGATGTGTGTATACAAACATATAATGTGTAATGTTAACAAAGTTATGTCCCTTATAAGGAAACCCAAATACAAGCATAAATGAATTGACAAAATATAGTAAGATAACACAAATGGATGTTATAAAGAATTGATCTACATTAGGGGAAACTCGCTTTAGCTCTATATGAGAGGTATGCGATACACATGTGTTCTAATTAAAATAATATGTTCAATTTCATTAAATATCGAAAGTATTTAGTTACGGATGAAGTACATGTAATCTAACATGTGACACTTATGTGTACTACAAAGAATTGATGATTATATTATTTGTAAACTTTGAAAACAAGAACTTCTACTGAATGATAATAATCAAAATGACAATGGGGTAGTAGTTTTAAAATAAAACATTAATCTGCGATTTAAAGAGGTTTGCCGAAATGACATATGCATGTTATAATGAAATGCTGAATTCACAGTTCAAGGAATTAGCTATGGTATTATGATGCGAGTCAATTTCTAATATTTACAAAACTATCTAAGTTATCCTCAACATATCATAACATACAGAGCCTTGCATTAGAGCGTGGTCTGAATGATATGCTTATGTTATACATGTGCAAGTTACAAGTATTACCTTAAACAAATGTTGTGCTTAAGACAGGATAATAACATTATTTCAGAAATTACAACAAAAGCTCCAGAAAATAAGCATGAATATTCTAAATTAGCAAGTAATAAAAATATACACTGATAAAATTGTACATACCTGGAAAAACAGGAGACGATATAAAGATTACGAAATTGTCTTTATTGTTGCACAGGCAAAGTAGATGTGTGCCTGTACACCGATCGTCTTGAAATGTATACCATACATGGCTTCCAGGTGTGATAATCATTGTAAAAATAAGAATGGCTTAAATAACATGTTGCAATATAAGGCTAGACAAACAAGGATAACACAATCAAGTTGGCTTTGACTTTTCCTGTTTCACAGGAATTTCACAGCTTGTTTTACTCTATGGCTTGATCACTTCTCTAAGGATCAAACAACTTATCAATTAACACCATCTGAGAAGTTGATAAGTAATTATGAGAACATTTGTTGTAAACTTTTCATACAAAATGTTGACTTTGAATGAACTATTTTTGGGAAAGTCAGAAACTATTTAGTAAAAACAATTTAATAAAATATAAGATAGTATATTTAGAATTACCTTACAAAGTTTGAAAAATGAGAAATTTATGTTATTTAAAGAAATGTACACTGATGCCTTTGACAACATATTTAATTAAACACACCTTTATAATTACATATATATGACAATTGTTTGAATAGTTTATTTTATACTTTATACAAGAAAAACTACATGAAAATGCAGGGCATAACATATATATACACAATATACTAATTTTATATATACTCAACATACCAATTTTACATATACACATCATACCAATTGTATATATGCATAACATACCAATTGTGTATTTGCATAACATACCAATTGTATATAAGCATAACATACCAATTGTATATATACATAACATACCAATTGTATATATACATGACATACCAATTGTATATATACATAACATATCAATTGCATATATATACAACACACCAATTGCAGATATACATTACATACCAGCTGTATACATACACAGCATACACATTATATATATACAGAACATACCAATTGTATATATACATGACATACCAATTGTATATATACATAACCTATCAATTGCCTATATATACAACATACCAATTGCAGATATACATTACATACCAGCTGTATACATACACAGCATACACATTATATATATACATAACATATCAATTGTATATATACATGACATACCAATTGTATATATACATAACATATCAATTGCATATATATACAACATACAAATTGCAGATATACATTACATACCAGCTGTATACATGCACAGCATACCCATTATATATATACATAACATACCAATTGTATATATATATATATAACATACCAACTGTATATGCATAACATACCAATTGTATATATATAACATACCATTATATATATACATAACATACCAATTTTATATAATTATACATAACATCCCAATTGTTTATATACATAACATATCAATTGTATATATACATAACATACCAATTGTATATAATTATACATAACATCCCAATTGTATATATATATAACATAACAATTGTATATATTTTCATAACATACCAATTGTATATATATATAACATAACAATTGTTTATATATATAACATACCAACTGTATATTCATAACATACCAATTGTATATATATATATATAACATACCAACTGTATATTCATAACATACCACTTGTATATACATAACATACCATTATATATATACATAACATACCAATTGTATATAATTATACATAACATCCCAATTGTATATATACATAACATACCAATTGAATATATACATACCATCCCAATTGTATATATACATAACATATCAATAGTATATATTCATAACATACCAATTGTATATATATATATATAACATACCAACTGTATATTCATAACATACCACTTGTATATACATAACATACCATTATATATATACATAACATACCAATTGTATATAATTATACATAACATCCCAATTGTATATATACATAACATACCAATTGAATATATACATACCATCCCAATTGTATATATACATAACATATCAATAGTATATATTCATAACATACCAATTGTATATGTACATGACATCCCAATTGTATATATATATACAAAACATACAAATTGTATATATACATGACATACCAATTGTATATATACATAACATACCATTGTATATATACAAAACAAAACAAAACAAAAACAAAGAAAAAATGGGTTGATCAAGAAGGACACATTTCCAATAAGATGAGTTTAACATATTGTCTATTCAAAAACGAAACGTAAAAGACGGTCACATGGTCGTAGAAAGAACCATACTCTTAAACGTAAATTCGTGAAGTTCTTTACTGTCACAGAACTTAAAAACAATCCAAGTTTTGAATTGGGCTGAGTCCTTCCTGTGAATCTGAAAATTCCTTTTGGCTGATATTATGAAATTAATGATAATAACGCAAGAAATAGATTTCCATTATACAAAACATATATAAACAAATGAAGAATAAAATCGTGTTCTAAAAATATTATCATTTATGTGTAGTCTGACCTTAAAACATTGCATTTTTGTGCATCCACCTAGAAATATCCACAACATTAAACTGAAAATAAATAACATCCATAAAATCCTTTCAGTCTTATCAAAGGCAGTTGAAATTTAATTTTTTTCAATTGATTTCATTTTTGCTCAAATTTGAACGAACACAGAGGTGTCTGTCTCCCAGAAATATAGAGACCGTATTATAAATGTACATGTGTTACCTAGCATGTTAGGCTAAGTTACCTGTAACATTATGTCATGATAATGTAACCTTCAGGAACCGCTATACTTCAAGTATTAAATTGTCACCTACATAATGGTCATTGAAAATTGATTTTGAGAATGTGTTCATGTACACTATTTGTTTTAAGTGATTGACATACAATTTTAAGAAAATGGCTTAGACAAGACTTTAAAGATTGCATTGATATTGATAATATTTGATTTGCACATCTGAATAATACTGTGCGGATGCACAAACATGTTAGTTTTTTAATTTAAAATAATTAATTAACTGTTGCATTTTTTTCTACTGATTTGATTTTCCATATATGCTATATGTAAAATAAAAGATGAAAGTACTTAGTTAATGTCGTAACTTGTGCTGAATGAAAGTACTTAGTTAATGTCATAACTTGTGCTGAACAAATGCATATTGCATCGAAATGGTTTTCATTGTCACAGGTTAGATATCACCAATTCAAATTGCTTAAGTATCTTAACAATATTTATAAAAGTTCTGGTAGACACGCCCTCATTAGCAAAGTAGTCAGTCTGTCTTTTTTTTGCTTACAGAAACTTGACATAGAAGTGGATACCATTTATATCCGTATTAATCCACTATATGATGTTGCATCTATAATTCAAAGCTACACACATCATATTTTGCGTCCGCATATAGATGCTCCATCTGACCATAAAAAAAGATTTTTGAAGATAACTTATCTAAACAAAGGCATTAATTTCATTAATTTAGCCAGTATATTTAATGACAGGCGAGTGACTGACAAAATTCCTAAATATTTCAAGAATATACAGATTCCTGTAATATGTTACAAATATAAGAAATATATAAGAAATCTTATTTTCAATTACAATAGGATAGTTTCTGATCTTTAAATTGTGACAGCTAATCCCACTGATTGCGAATGTCATAATTCTAAATTTTGTTTTGAACCTGTCGGGCACATAATCACTGGCACTCTTAATGTTACTGAGGAAAAGAGGATCAGGCAATTAATTGTCAAAAGTCCTAATATTGCCTTTTTTCGGATACTGATTTTAATTCTTGTCGCAATGAAACTGCGGGTTCATTAACAGATTTCTGTACCAAAGGGTGTAAGCGCGAAAACGCAGATAAAACGCACTTACTGCTTGGATGAGAACACTTTCTGAAATTATTATCAAATTACGTATACTATTTTACTTGTTCAAGTTCCTGCAGACAAAGCTTCCAGCAATATAATTATTGTCTGACGATTGCATTATATCAGTACTTTGAATGCAGAGCTATCGAGCACTTTTGCTTATCTAACCACTCCATTGCTGTAGGAGGACATTGTTTCCCAGCATGTGACCTTCTTGGAGACTATAAAGGTTTCTGTAATGGTAAGCAGAATAAGCTCCCTACTATCTACCGGATTCCTAAACTTCACAAAATCCACACAAAGCCATTATATCGCAAATTCAACTACTACTGTATCAAAACTGTTGACTTAATGTCTTTCCTCAATTAAAGAACATGTTAAAAAATATTGCCGAAAGATTTTTTAAAATTCAGGAATCAAATTGTTTTGGTCTATCAAAAACTCCTATACAACACTCTATCGCATATCATGATCAAAATAATTTGATTCCCCAATCGTGAACGCTCGGCAAATCCCGTCATTCCTCGGGATCCCGCTGCGAAGCAGTGTACGAGATGTTGCGCATGCTTACACAGAAGACTTGCTAAACAGTCTAACATTTTATGCCAGATTTTCAAGTTTTCCCCACTTTCTAAGGATCTGATTAACACCCTAATGTAAATAATGCGTTAAATTACGATAACAACTTTACACTCCAAGGGGTCGTAAATGATGGGCTATCTCTGACCAGCAGGAGTATCAGATTTCACAGAGATAACAGACATGGGTCAGTTTTATGAGCAAATACAAATTGTAAAAGAAACTTGGACACTAGGTTAGGTTTTATTTTACTTTTTATTCTAAAAAATACAAATTAACATACAATGGTATCTGAACTCAACTACTATTTATTTGATTAAAAATAAATAAAATTTATATACATGTATGTTCACAATATAACGAAACTATGTAACTCTCAAGAAATTAGCCATATTGCTGTATTTACTCTTACTCTGTTGAATGTTTAACACATCTTACAAATCGTTTTAAATTTTTAATGACAGTTGTTAATAGATTGAATTATCTAGTATTTTGAGTCGGTAATTCAATAAAATATATAAATTGCAAATAATCTACAAATACGGTAGAGTTAAATATGGTGATTAGGATAGACACATTAGAGTACTCTTGCTGGAAAAAATCATTTTAGATGCGGTATTGCTTTTTAATACTAGTTTTTGATATCACATATACAAATACATCACCTTTTGGAATCAGTAATATGAATGAATGATATCAGTCATTTGCATATGTGATATCACGAACCTGTACTGAAAAGCATTCAAAATCAATGCATGATATCACCTATTAGTACGAGTTCTATCCTTTATACATATGCGTGATGTCACGAGTTGAATAAATGATATCACCCATTCATTTTAAATGAGTGGTATGGGTGAGTGGTATTGATGATTTATAGATATCCATACTTGAATTAAAGATATCTATAATTCGAATATAAGATGTCATATTATTTATAGATATCATTAATTATTTATAGATATCTTATATTCTAATAATATATATATTTAATCATTTAAAGTTATATCTAAATCGATTATAGATATCTTCTATTTGAATTATGGATATCTATAATTCATATTAAGGTATCATTAATTGCCAAGCATTTATTGATACCTTATATTGGATTTATAGATATCTTTAAATGAATTATGGATATCCATAAATACCGTTTAATTAATGATATCTGTAATTTAATGCATTCAATGTCCACAAACTTGTCCCCTGGAAATATTTCTTATACTATAATAACAGCTTGGCTGCGGGGTAAATGTAAGGGATCTGCAATTAATTCAACGACTAAATAAATTAACATAATAATTATATATATCTATAATTCCAAGCGATTTAACTATATCCTATGCTGAGTTATAGATATCTATAAATTGATTTATAGAAAAAATGAATTATTGATATCTTAAAATCGAATATAATATATCTATATTTCAATTGAATTATAGCTATCCATAATTCATTTTAAGATATATATACATCGATTTATAGATATCTTATATTCAAATTATAGATATCTTCAATTCAATTATGGATATCTATAAATAGTGATTAAATAGTAAAACGGCGCCCCATAGATGTCACCTATTTAAGTGGGCGATATCAATAATTTACTTGGTGATATCACCAACTAAAATTAAATAAACATATGATATCAGGGAACAATATAAAACCATCTATAAATCAGATCAATAGTGTGTTTGTAAGAAACAACTGAAGAAAGAGTGTATTATGTAGCAATCCATTTCATTATCAATATGAAACAATATATACAGTATTACAAAAGCCAACTTATTGAGGGCCGGAAAAGCTACACAGCTCCCCACCCCTCCTCCTGTCAAATTAATTAAGGGTGTTGCCTGGTCCCCATGCACATACTTGATGTGTCCATTTCTGCTGTTTCCCTTCGTTTGATTTTACTGGAGATCTCCATTTTAGAAAGTGTACGAAGTGTTTGTGAAACACTGTTGGCCTTTTCCAATATATTAAAGAAATCAGATTTCCTTTTTTACCATATTTTCATATGTTTGTGTGGCTGGTTTAAAATTGTATGTTTTCATGAAGTGTATTTCAAAAAGACATATATATCTTTTTCCAGTTTTCTTCTGCAAACTCTGGCGTATAGTAAGAATGCAAAGAAGAAATGTCGTTGTCCTCTGGGATGACATAATTTAATACATCCTTGTTTAGAAAGTTTGCTTTTGTAACAGCGACATAAATTTCTTTTATGGACGAGAATCTTCACATGTTTTTAATAGTTTTTTCTGAATATGTTTGGTGACTTTGAAACACACATCATAATTCTCAGCATAAGCAAAACAGAAATGCAGAACTGTCTTTACACTAAACACGGATGCCCTGCAATGTTTTTCACGCATTTGTCTTTTTCCTTTCAACAAATTGAATATGTTGCTACTCTGCTGGACATCTATGTTTTTTTTAAGAAAAGCTTAAGGTCATTAAAGTTAACCCATTCTCCTGATTCAACACAAATAACAGGTAAGTCTTTTAATATTGGAATTTGAAACGCCATCTTCTGTTGTTTGTTTGTGTGGTCTATTTGGAGCCTCTCGCTGAAAATAAAACATTATACTCAATATTTTAAAATTATTCTGCAAGTAATTTTATAGTGAAATGCAAAAATAGGCGTAGGAACAATAGAGGCAGAGTATGTTTCGGCAATCCATATTTTACCGAATTATATGTTGACTACACCCCCACCCACCCCTGCCACCCATTCAAAAATAAACGTGCTTGTGTCTGAAAATGTTACTGTCACAGGGCATACAATTAGCCAAATGACATAGAAAAGTAGTTACACCTTGCCCCCAATATCTGAACTGATGATTATACTAGATGATAAACTAAGGTAACGTCGAAGGTATGTTAATTACCATGAACAAAGAATTAAATATCAGTAGAATAATTATATACTTATGTAATTAATAAAATTGTATAAACTTACCAGCATTTATTGGCACATTCTTCCTTTTGAATTGAAACAAAATATATGATCTATTATAAAATACAATACATTTCATACTAATAACCTTCAGTAAATTTCTGTAAAACTGACAAATGTGTAACCTGTTACTCTGAACTGGTGGTAATACTGCACACGCCTAATACATGAATAGTATTTTGATTAGAGATATCTGTTTCCTCAAGTGGTGGTCAGCCCAGCAGGGGTCATGATTTATGGCCAAACTGCAGTTAACACTAATTGGACTAGCTGATAAGCCAGAGCATAGATTTCAGCCAAATTCTGGGATAAAATGCTGGACTGTAAAGAAGGATCTACTTTTCTAGCTTGTAATAATGTGAGGGCCTTCTTTACAAACGCTCTTAACGCTTTTAATAATTAAAATATCAAGTATTGCCCTGATATGTAGAGTGTTATCTTTCCTTTACGATAACATCTTTATAAGATACGGTAAAACAGTTTACCGCCTGGTTGTTAGTATTTCTATGGGTACTAAATGTGTGCCACTTATCGCAGATGTGTTGTTATACTACTATGAAAGAGTAGCGCTATCTCGATGACATACTTAATATTGATAATGCGTTCTTTGGCCACTAACATTTATCCAACGGATCTCACGTTGAATAAAGCCAACAGTTCCAGCAAGAAGGAATTTACATGGGAAAAGCTCCATCAAAAAAGCATCTTTCTTTAGAAGTGAAGTATGAGACACCAAAGACATACAATGGTTGACAATAGGGGTACCTCTATGGAACGGTCAGTGGCAGACATATATATATATATATATATATATATATATATATGATCATCTTTGTGTTATACTTATGTTACCTGTTCATGTTGGCTAATTTATTAAAGGCTATAGCCAAGCGGGGATTTCTTTATTTAAACGGTTTTATTGGGATGACAATAGGATAAAAGTGAAGTTGGTGCATATTATAATCTGGTTTTACCCCCAGCGGCCATTTGGCCACTGACCGTTCCAAGGCGGTACCCATTTTGTCAACCGCGGCCATTTGGCCACTGACCGTTCCAAGGCCGTACCCGTTTTGTCAACCCATTTATGTTTGTGGTGTCGCATACTTGCTTCTGTTTTCCCCTGTAATTGTTGTTTGTTTTATATGCGTGTTCTTTATTGACTCTGTTCTGTGAATGCTAAATTTCCTGTTCGACTGTTATACCTTCTTGTGCAGACGTAGTAGAAGTAGTGTTTTTTTTTGTTGAGAAGACGAGAATTTTTGAGGCAACACAAGCATGCGTAGAACGAGCGTATGACAAATTCTTTGAACCTCGGATTAAATATGGCGATAATGTAAGGGTTGATGGCACTGTTTAACAGAAACGAGCTACGGGCAAATTGTATTCCTACATTTAACTCATCACTTATCTCTGAGTTAGGACTGACGATGAGTGAAGCGACAAAAAATGGACAAAAGCTCACTACGTATCCAATCGTAATCGCAAACATAATTATTGTTATTCTAGTCTCAAGTTTAAGATTGGATTTTTCTTTAGAAATTCCCGTTAGTTGTTCACATGTAGTTGTAGCTGTATCGATGTTTTCATTCGCAAAAGAATGGTTACCGCATTGTATATTCGACAGATTTACTGCTTTAGCTTTTTTCCTTGAAATAAATATCGTTCTTCCAATTAGGCTGTATAAAACTACAAATGTAGCTATGATTATCAACGCACAGATCGCGTCTATTATGCTAACTGCATTAATCGCACTTTCTAATTCCGGATCATTCGAGTACCTACAGGTATATCCTTGCACTTGATTGCCATGAATGTCTGTTAAATTTACGCGAACTATGTCGACTAAGACAAAATCTGGTACAGCGAATAACAGGAGAAAAAACGATAACAGCTATAATTGCTTTATTAACGGCTGTCATTGTGAACTGCCAAGCATAATATCTACACACTTTTATGTATCTGTCAATGCTGATGAGCCACAAAACCAAGACCGAAGACACTACAAACCAGTGATTCACGAAAGTCAGTAACCTGCATCCTATTACATTTTCAAAGGAAACCATAAAAGTTAAAACAATGAACCGGTCAGATAAAACGACACACGTTGCTAAGTCAATCGCAGCTAGTGACGATATAAAGACAGTCGTTGAAGAACTCCTCTTTGTCTTAAAGCCGTAGAAAATGACCGTCATGATGTTTCCCATAATTCCCAGAGCAATGACAATGGCCACACACAGGAACAACGGAACATAATTCTCTGTTAGCTCTTTACTCATCTCTTCCAGTAGCGCGTCGTTGTCGGGTACAGTACGGTTGGTAGTTTCCAGTAGACCTGCCATAGTTTGGCCAATTAAAAAGGGAAATCAAATCGATAATCAAATGCGTACCTGAAATGAAAAAGATTTTTTTTTTATATATAATAGTATATGTGGAGCGATGTGGTTTAGTGGGAGAGCGTTGGACCCATGACCCAAACGTCGTGGGTTCGATCCCGCTATAACTATATGTGTTGTGTCCCTGAGCAAGACACTTTATCTGCATTGCTTAGTACTGGTTCTACCCAGGAAAACAATCAAGAAGTACATTAGAAGCAAATTACTTACAACAGGTATAGAATACAAAACGTTTACATAACTGTTATAAAACTAGAGGTTTACCGAAAATATAGAACTGTATTACTAGTATTACACTTCTAGGCCGTTATTAAAAATAAATATACACCTATCTAATGACGATGTATCGTCATCTCTTGGACACCGTCTTCGAGGAGAAAGGATATAGTATTCAGCAGTGAACCTGTTTGGCTGGCGAAGAATGGTCTCTTGTGTGTCGTTATAAGATGTAAACAAGCAGATGAGGGCAGATCATTTGAGGCAGCAAAAAAAGAACAACGTCCAAATCTACAGTGTGTAAATAGCGGACGAGCCAGCTACTTGCCCTACATGTTCTTACTGAATCAGGTTGAGTTTAAAAAAGGTTGCCTAATAACCAGGTGGCATTTAACAGAGTCTTCCGAATGGGGTGCAGCAAACGTGGTATTAGGACAAAACTCGCCAACAATGCATTCATTTAGATAAAAAATGAGAAAAAAGTCCTATTAAGAAATTAACAGCAAATTAAAAATTCAATGACAACACACAAAACAACGAGTGGTGACACAACACAACGATTGATGAATACAGGGTTACAGACTTGGAACGGTCAGTAGGCAAAACGGCCTACTGCATAGCTGAAATCGAGTTTAGATATTCACAACATCCCTCTTAACCTAACATCAGCGCCCAAACCGACAGTGACAGTGTAAATAAAAGTCTCCATCCAAAGAAATTAACAAACGATACACTTGGCATGTTACTTATATATAAACTTATATGTTTGCCAAGGTATATAAACAATTCATGATGAGAAACACTTCAGGACTCACGACACTATTATCTCCCTTGAGTACTCCTGCCCTACAGATGATGGAGGTAGTCTAAAAACATAGTTTCCTTTTTCTACTTTTTACAGGACTTTACATTGCACACATGGATTTATCTTTACCAGATGCTTAATCTACAGCATTTTAGGAAGAGATCACAGAAAATTTCATGTTGATATCGGCTTTCTAGCTAATTCTGTCTCATTTTAGACATCATGGGTCGAATCACCACATGTTGTATTTTTGTCATATTATTACGCTGAATTTTGATAGGTGTCACACAAGCATGAAATTAAAAAAAGTTCAATCTGGTAAATTTTTGTTAATTGCATTTTTAATTGAAGATATTGGATCAAGGAAGAATTTAAGCCTAAAATTGTGCTTCAAAATCGTTTTTATCTCTATGCCATGAACACAAACCTTACAATGGGACCCTATGGAAAATTAATTGTGGTGTGAGATGTTCAGGATGTATCCAGAATTGTGCTGAACAACTACGGCAGTTGCAGCCAAAGAGAAAACCAAAACTAGGGCACGACAAAAACAACCCTTAGGACGAAGGTTCATGCACCTACTTCCCTTTGACCGGGTTTCATCAGGCGCAATCAATCTTAGAGTCCCAAGAGGTTGTCCAGTCATCGCACAAGGGGAAGGTGAAGCGTAGTGACTGACTGTAGAGGGGTAAATCACTAAACATGAAGAGCGTTGCAATACTAAAGGGTCGTTTCCGTTTCTGACACATTTACTGATTAATTGTGTAAAGTTGTCAGGAAACCCGTCAGATCCCTGTAACTTCTGCAGTTTATAAACCACATCTCCATAAAATAAAGGTTGTGATATACCTTGTCGCAGAAATGTGTTACGGTTGGTGTTGTACTTCTCCAGTAGGGTTTCGTTGCGGCGATATAAATGTTGAGAAGATCTACGCGGTTTGTGATAACAAAAACCTTGATGAAGAAGTTAACCTGTAAACAACTTTATAAATCCACCATTTTGACTGATAGCAAATGTGTGCCAGATATTAAAAAGTCAAAATGCATTCGGAACATTGATGGTCCCCTGGTGGCCTGTATAATGAATTAAATTGACCCCAATATAAGAGTGACCAGGCGATCATTCCGCTTCATAAAATAGTGGCATCCCAGTCATAATTTGTGCTATAGAAAAATGACTTTTTCATAAAAGTATGAATGCTTAATTTACATATACTCGCATACATACATAAAATTATAGCTCATATGACTGGGAGCACATTTAAGCATTCAACCACACACAGCTATATTAAGACAGTGACAATGAATGAATGAATGAATGGTGTTTTACGGCACGTCGACACATAAATAGGTCATTTTGTGCGCAAAAACTGATGAATGATGAATGGTGTTTTACGGCACGTCGACACATAAATAGGTCATATTGAAAGGTGTATGATTTTGGGGATACTGTGAATTCAGTAAATATATTAAAGGGAGATAGTTTGAATTCTACGGCAACTTTCGAAATGCTGGATCTCGTAAGAGATTCACGTTCACAAACCCGAATTATATACTGAAGATAAAAAGAAACGTAACGCGGGAATTTCCGCTATATATTGTATATACTGCACACCTAATTCCACATAATATTCCAAAGAAATCACAAGATGTATTGTAAAAGAATAAGTTGCAGTTAGAGATAGGACACAACTATGATGTTGTAGACGTTTAATCACAGTACATTTTGTAATAAGAAATTCATAAATGTTGAAGTTCCTCTTCGAAAAATTGAGCCATTTCAGTACTGTATTTAACGTAAAGAGCTTGCAAAATGTTGCATTCTAAGAAAGATAAAAATATCGGACAGGGAAAGCAGCATAGAAGGACGACAGTCAACCACAAAACACAAAAACAAACATGCAAACAGACAAACGAGAAAGCAAAAGTAATAAAAAATGCAACGACATCACAAACACAAAAAGGTTGACGATAGGGCTACCGCCTTGGAACGGTCAGGTAAGTTTGCTCACATTCATGAGCCAAACGCGTTTATGCATGCGTTTGATTTCTGTGTTTCTCATCTTAGGTAGACGCCCTGCCGTAGTTCGTCCGAAGGTTGTCTGTCCTTGGTAGTTCGCAAATATTTCTCCCTATATATAATTCTGCTTTGTGAACGTAAATCTCTTACGAGATCCCATATTTCGAAAGTTGCCGTAGTGAGTTCAAATTATAAGATATGTATATATAGTTTTAAAATTGAAAAGTTGATATTAGGTTTATTTTATTGATTGTTGTTACCATGTTATGAAAATGGTGATTTAAGTATTTCATTTGTCACTTGCAGAATGATAAAGACTATATAATAATACAAGTGGGAACAAATGATGTGGCCAACAATGAGCCATTTGATAACATTATTTAAGACTATGCAAATTTGGTGGCTCCTATAAGATGAATTAAGCCACATATAAAAATATTGGTTTCATCTATTTTACCAACGCCGATCGACCACACCTTCAGTGAACCCAAGATTGATTATCTGATGATGGTTATGAGTAAATACTTGAATTTTACATGTGTACGTTCCTATATCTCATTCACGTCATGTGGTACTTTCAGAAGATAACTTTTTGCTAAGCGTGACAGAGGTTTGCATCTAAATATAGAGGGCTTGAGCAGATTAACAGAGTTTTCTTGAAAGTCATTGCTACGTCAGAGTACAGTACTCTTTAGCTTCATAGGGCATGCGAGTCGCTTTGGCAGAATGAGTACTTCTCATAGTAACTTATCATATAATGAACTTTATTGTATATAGCTATGAATGAATGAATGTCTTTATTTATAGAGGGTGACCCAATTAGCCAACACTAATCTCCCTCGGGGGCCTCTGCAAAGTCATACATATACATGTACAATGTAAAACATATATATAAACAAAACAGTGATATTTTCTTTACATTATTGCGCAGTAGGATGAAACATATCACAAATATATGACGGGACTGCATGTTTTGATACTCTATACATAAATTTTGCCTTTTGGAGAAATATCCTTGGTCGATATTAAGGGAATTAATGATAACTACTGCTTCGTTTAGTGTGGTATATTGGTCGCCTAAAATAGTATGACATGCTCTCCTCTGCAAACGGCGATTATCCCACTTCAAGTGTTCATCTATATGCATTCCCAGAATTTTATCACCTAAGTTGCAGTTCAATGTTATTATATGTTAATGATAATTTGTTATTAACAAGTCTTGCACGCTTTTGAGGTGTAGTAATTAAGAGCACTTTAGTTTTTTCTGTGTTTAAAACCATACCATTATTTAGGCACCAAGCACTGAGGGCATTTAAAGCAGTTTGAAGATTTTGCTCAATTAATGCCTTTGATGCGTTAACATCGTAGATAGTGGTATCATCCGCATACATGTCTGTATTAGATACAGTACCATCAAGACATATAGGAAGGTCATTTATGCATAATAAGAATAGGAGAGGTCCTAAGCTACACTTGTATACATCGATACTGTTAGGTTACTGCATGTAAATGCTTAGGATTAGTGCTAACTAAAATGTGCTCCTAAATTGTTTCAGAATCTTTCTGCAAGATTAAGATTTAAGCGGTCTGTTGAAGTAACATGGTAAGATTTGTGTTCCCTTGTTAAAGAGTTTTTAATATTTAATTTTGATTGTATCGTGGTTAATTATTTGTTCCCTTTTGTGTGTTCGTCATGTCCTGTTTACATTTTGCTTCAAGCTTTGGTTTTTATGTTTGCCGGAGGGTTGGCGTATTTTTGAATATTAAGTACTTAATCATTACTATTACTTATTATAATTACTGAATCGGGAAATGAAATAAGACACATAGGAAAGACCTTTACTTGTTGATAATTTAAGATCAGGTTTTTTTTATAGTGAGAATGATTTTGGGTCTAAGCCTGTTTTCATTCATACAAGTTTCAATGAACGACTTAATGATTTACTAATTGGCACTTTTAAACCATCGTTTTTAATCTGGTGTATCATGACTGTTCGTTTAAAGTTGTAATTTTACCATAACATAAAAAAACAAACAATGCTATTTGGAATTCATGCTAACGGAAGGACCGTTAGACAATCAATAATGATTGGAAGAGCGAGCGTTTTATAATCGTTGTTTTAGTTTAAACTTATTTATTTTACATCGATTGTAACGAAAGCTCTATGAACTTTTGAATCACTCTTGATGTCTTCCTGGGAGAACCAGTACTAAGCAAATGCAGATAAATTGTCTTGCATATGGACTCAACGCATATGGCAATGGCGGGGATCGAACCCACGACTTTTCGATCATGGGTCCAATGCTCTACCACCAGACCACACTGCTCTGTCTATAAGGTTAAGATGTTTTTGAATAACCACTCGTTCAATAGCTTTTAATTTTTTGTAAGTTTAACGAGGTAGTTGTTTATAAAATAGTTGTCTTTTTCTGAGTTGTATCCCAGCAAGCAAGGGTAAATGGGACCCATATGGGCTATATCCGGGCACGCCCATGTGGGATTACCCATATGGGTCCTATATGGGTCCCACATTCAGCAAGCCCATGTGGGATTACACATATGGGTCCTATATGGGTCCCACATTCAGAAAGCAAGGGTAAATGGGACCCATATGGGCTATATCTGGGCACGCCCATGTGGGATTACTTATATGGGCCCTATATGGGTCCCATATGCTTTGCTAGCTGCTTTGACCCATATGGGCTGCCCACATGGGACCCAGGTTAATCCCGGTTGCACTTTTGGTATGGGGCCCATGTGGGCAGCCCATATTGGGCCCGTATGGAAAACAACATTGGACCCATATGGGTCCCATATGCTTTGCTAGCTGGGTAGTTAAAAGTCTCACTACAGAATTACCTCCCTTGGACATGACTCTCAATACAGGAGGTAACCTTGGACATGACTCTCACTACAGAATTACCTCCCTTGGACATGACGTAGGAAGATTCTTACACCGTAAAAAACTAGGGCTGTGTTAATCGGTTTGCTCTGAACTTGGAAATGTGCAATCATTTTCTTATTTCTGCCTTCAGGTGACAAGATTGGAACATGTTCATGACTTCTGCCAAGTTTGGATGCCACTGGGTGATTTTCGAGGAAGATGTGATACTTTGAAAATGAGTAGGAATACAGTTGAATTATCAGTGAAATGGAGCTAGTTTTGAGGGGTACCAAAGAAGACTGGAATTTAAAAAAATATATAATCTGGTCAACTTTTGATTTTTTGTGGATATTCTGAGCTTCAGAGGAAGGTTTGCAGATTGAGGGGAGATTTAAAGACCAATGGACATTTTAAAGTATGTTCGCAGTGGTCCACAAGTGACCATTTTTACATATATTATATAGTGTTGATTAATTCACTAGTGAGACGTTAAACAACCCTCATCTGGATCGGGGAAAAGCTTGACAGACAGCGCCTGTTGTTGCTAGATTTGATTTTTTTAAAGTGAAATCTTGATTTAAGAGTGAAACAGTGTATTTCTAAGGCATAACATGGATTTTGATAAGTATTTGATGCTTTTGCAGTGTAAAATAGACTACTTTGCTTCTAGTCGGACCCCGTGCATGCTTTATAACCGTCATTTGGGACTTCATAGACGAATCTGTGGTCAGAAAGTGTCAGAATATGGGAGACAGTCGATTGTTTTGGCTGGGAGACATACTCAGATGAACATGTTAGCTCACAGGGTGATGTATATGTGTGTGATGTGTGTTCCTAGTATTCCTAGGGGAATGGACGTGTCTCATCTCTGCCACAACAGTTTATGTTTGCGATTTGACCATCTCAGCTTGGAGCCTCATAGCGTCAACATGGAAAGACAAAGATGCCTGAACATGATACCAATACTGTGTTTAGGACATAAAGAGTATCCTGATTGCATGCTTCATATGAGTAGATTGTATATATTATCCTATTGTAGTGTTTCATGTCAAATTGTTACCCCACCCACTTTTCATATAGCAAAATGTGTGGTGGTCATTGTTTACTTGTCGAGAAGGTCAGTTGAGTATGTTTTATGTTGTCGTTGGTCATCGTATACTTTAAAGGGACACTGTCCGTAACTTTTAGCTTATAAAACACCCAATAATTATGTTCGCAAACATTATACACTAAACATTATTCAATATTTACTAATTAAAAGCAAGATTGTTTAACGGAATTCAATCGCAGTAAAAATAAATGTACGTGAGCGTAAAGTTGTCGGAACTCGCTCCCGACTGACTGAGCTAAGCGGGTTATACTTATTACGCAATACATACTATGGTGAAAACCTAGTGCGCTATGGAAGTCACGTGAACGCATAAAAGGTAAATATTGTTGGTTCCACTTTATTTTCATTTAATAATTAAAACTTTTTTTTTTTCAAACTCACGAATGTATTCCTACATACTTCTTAGGGTCTATCCTCATGTTTTCATGTATACATTTCAATGAATAAAAGTCAGACAGTTATTTGGTTATGCTCAATATCTGCTTACTTACGGACAGTGTCCCTTTAAATTTGTTCACTTTGTTGATACATCTGGCTGTTTTATAAGTTTGTAACATTTGTCGATGTTTGTTGTACGTATTTTTGTCCTGAATTTTCTTAAGTGACCGTAACACTTTTGTGCTTTGGGGAAATGACCCTCCAACAGCCTTAACTTTTTCTATTGCTGAATTTGCCCATCCGTCATTTAACCGTGCTGCGGCACTTAATTTTCTGCCTTTAGCGTTACGTCTTACTTACTTACTTACTTACTTACTATCTGATCTTATCTTATCTTTCTTGTTGATGTGTTGTGTTGTGTTGTGTTGTGTTGTGTTGTATTGTGTTGTTGTTGTTGTTGTTGTTGTTGTTGTTGTTGTTGTTGTTGTTGTTGTTGTTGTTGTTGTTGTTGTTGTTGTTGTTCTTTCTTGTTGATGTGATGTGATGTGTTGTGTTGTGTTGTGTTGTTGTGTTGTGTTGTGTTGTGTTGTGTGTTGTGTTGTGTTGTGTTGTGTTGTGTTGTGTTGTGTTGTGTTGTGTTGTGTTGTGTTGTGTTGTGTGGGGTTGTGTTGTGTGGGGTTGTGTGGGGTTGTGGTGTGTGGGGTTTTATTGTGTTGTGTGGGGTTGTGTTGTGTGGGGTTGTGTTGTGGTGTGGTTGTGGTTGTTGTGGTTGTTGTTGTTGTTGTTGTTGTGGTGGTTGTTGTTGTTGTTGTTGGTGGTGGTGGTGTGGTGTGGTGTGGTGTGGTGTGGTGTGGTGTGGTTGTGTTGTGTGGGGTTGTGTTGTGTTGTGTTGTGTGGGGTTGTGTTGTGTTGTGTTGTGTTGTGTTGTGTTGTGTTGTGTGGGGTTGTGGTGTTGTGGTGGTTGTTGTTATTGTTCTTTCTTGTTGATGTGGTGTGGTGTGGTGTGGTGTTGTGTTGTGTTGTGTTGTGTTGTGTGGGGTTGTGTTGTGTTGTGTTGTGTGGGGTTGTGTTGTGTTGTGTTGGGTTGTGGTGTGTTGTGTTGTGTTGTGTTGTGTGGGGTTGTGTTGTGTTGTGTTGGGTTGTGGTGTGGTTGGGGTTGTTGTTGTTGATGTTATTGTTGTTGTTATTGTTCTTTCTTGTTGGTGTGGTGTGGGGTGGGGTGGGGGTGGGGTTGTGGTGGTTGTGGTTGTTGTTGTTATTGTTCTTTCTTGTTGATGTGGTGTGGTGTGGGGTTGTGTTGTGTGGGGTTGTGTTGTGTTGGGTTGAGTTGGGTTGGGTTGGGTTGGGTTGTGTTGGGTTGGGTTGGGTTTGGTTGGGTTGGGTTGGGTTGTGTGGGGTTGTGGTGTTGTGGTGGTTGTGGTTGTGGTTGTTATTGTTCTTTCTTGTTGGTGTGGTGTGGTGTGGTGTGGTGTGGTGTGGGATTATGTTGTGTTGTGTGGGGTTGTGTTGTGTTGTGTGGGGTTGTGTTGTGTTGTGTTGTGTGGGGTTGTTGTGTGTTGTGTGGGGTTGTGGTGTGGTTGTTGTTATTGTTCTTTCTTGTTGATGTGGTGTGGTGTGGTGTGGTGTGGTGTGTGAGGTTGTGTTGTGTTCTGTTGTGTGGGGTTGTGGTGTTGTGGTGGTTGTGGTGGTTGTTGTTGTTATTGTTCTTTATTGTTGGTGTGGTGTGGTGTGGTGTGGTGCGGTGTGGTGTGGTGTGGCGTGGTGTGGTGTGGTGTGGGATTGTGTTGTGTGGGGTTGTGTTGTGTGGGGTTGTGTTGTGTTGTGTGGGTTGTGTTGTGTTGGGTTGTGGTGTGTTGTGTGGTGTTGTGTTGTGTTGTGTGGGGTTGTGTTGTGTGGGGTTGTGTTGTTGTTGTTGTTGTTGTTGTTGTTGTTGTTGTTGTTGTTGTTGTTGTTGTTGTTGTTGTTGTTGTTGTTGTTGTTGTTGTTGTTGTTGTTGTTATTGTTCTTTCTTGTTGTTGTTGTTGTTGTTGTTGTTGTTGTTGTTGTTGTTGTTATTGTTGTTGTTATTGTTCTTTCTTGTTGGTGTGGTGTGGTGTGGGGTGGGGTGGGGTTGTGTGGGGTTGTGTGGTGGTTGTGGTTGTTGTTGTTATTGTTCTTTCTTGTTGATGTGGTGTGGTGTTGTGTTGTGTTGTGTTGTGTTGTGTTGTGTTGTGTTGTGTTGTGTTGTGTTGTGTTGTGTTGTGTTGTGTTGTGTTGTGTTGTGTTGTGTTGTGTTGTGTTGTGTTGTGTTGTGTTGTGTTGTGTGGGGTTGTGTTGTGTTGTGTTGTGTGGGGTTGTGTTGTGTGGGGTTGTGTGGTGTTGTGGTGGTTGTTGTTATTGTTCTTTCTTGTTGATGTGGGGTTGTGTTGTGTTGTGTGGGGTTGTGTTGTGTTGTGTTGTGTTGTGTTGTGTTGTGTTGTGTTGTGTTGTGTGGGGTTGTTGTGTGGTGTGTGGTGTTTGTGGTGTGGTTGTGGTGGTTGTGGTTGTGGTTGTTGTTATTGTTCTTTCTTGTTGATGTGGTGTGGTGTGGTGTGTGGGGTTGTGTTGTGGTGTGTGGGTTGTGGTGTGTGGGGTTGTGTTGTGTTGTGTTGTGTTGTGTTGTGTTGTGTTGTGTTGTGTTGTGTTGGGTTGTGTTGTGTTGTGTTGTGTGGGGTTGTGTTGTGTTGTGTTGTGTTGTGTGGGGTTGTGTTGTATTGTGTTGTGTGGGGTTGTGTTGTGTTGTGTTGGGTTGTGGTGTGGTTGGGGTTGTTGTTGTTGTTGTTGTTATTGTTGTTGTTATTGTTCTTTCTTGTTGGTGTGGTGTGGGGTGGGGTGGGGGTGTGGTTGTGGTGGTTGTGGTTGTTGTTGTTATTGTTCTTTCTTGTTGATGTGGTGTGGTGTGGGGTTGTGTTGTGTGGGGTTGTGTTGGGTTGGGTTGAGTTGGGTTGGGTTGGGTTGGGTTGTGTTGGGTTGGGTTGGGTTGGGTTTGGTTGTGTTGGGTTGTGTTGTGTGGGGTTGTGGTGTTGTGGTGGTTGTGGTTGTGGTTGTTATTGTTCTTTCTTGTTGGTGTGGTGTGGTGTGGTGTGGTGTGGTGTGGTGTGGGATTATGTTGTGTTGTGTGGGGTTGTGTTGTGTTGTGTGGGGTTGTGTTGTGTTGTGTTGTGTGGGGTTGTTGTGTGTTGTGTGGGGTTGTGGTGTGGTTGTTGTTATTGTTCTTTCTTGTTGATGTGGTGTGGTGTGGTGTGGTGTGGTGTGGTGTGTGAGGTTGTGTTGTGTTGTGTTGTGTGGGGTTGTGGTGTTGTGGTGGTTGTGGTGGTTGTTGTTGTTATTGTTCTTTCTTGTTGGTGTGGTGTGGTGTGGTGTGGTGCGGTGTGGTGTGGTGTGGCGTGGTGTGGTGTGGTGTGGGATTGTGTTGTGTGGGGTTGTGTTGTGTGGGGTTGTGTTGTGTTGTGTGGGTTGTGTTGTGTGGGGTTGTGGTGTGTTTTGTGGGGTTTTATTGTGTTGTGTGGTGTTGTGTTGTGTGGGGTTGTGTTGTTGTTGTTGTTGTTGTTGTTGTTGTTGTTGTTGTTGTTGTTGTTGTTGTTGTTTTTGTTGTTGTTGTTGTTGTTGTTGTTATTGTTGTTGTTATTGTTCTTTCTTGTTGTTGTTGTTGTTGTTGTTGTTGTTGTTGTTGTTGTTGGTTGTTGTTATTGTTGTTGTTATTGTTCTTTCTTGTTGGTGTGGTGTGGTGTGGGGTGGGGTGGGGTTGTGTGGGGTTGTGTGGTGGTTGTGGTTGTTGTTGTTGTTATTGTTCTTTCTTGTTGATGTGGTGTGGTGTGGTGTGGTGTGGTGTGGTGTGGTGTGGTGTGGTGTTGTGTTGTGTTGTGTTGTGTTGTGTTGTGTTGTGTTGTGTTGTGTTGTGTTGTGTTGTGTTGTGTGGGGTTGTGTTGTGTTGTGTTGTGTGGGGTTGTGTTGTGTGGGGTTGTGTGGGGTTGTGGTGTTGTGGTGGTTGTTGTTATTGTTCTTTCTTGTTGATGTGGGGTTGTGTTGTGTTGTGTGGGGTTGTGTTGTGTTGTGTTGTGTTGTGTTGTGTTGTGTTGTGTTGTGTTGTGTTGTGTGGGGTTGTTGTGTGGTGTGTGGGGTTTGTGGTGTGGTTGTGGTGGTTGTGGTTGTGGTTGTTGTTATTGTTCTTTCTTGTTGATGTGGTGTGGTGTGGTGTGTGGGGTTGTGTTGTGGTGTGTGGGTTGTGGTGTGTGGGGTTGTGTTGTGTTGTGTTGTGTTGTGTTGTGTTGTGTTGTGTTGTGTTGTGTTGTGTTGTGTTGTGTTGTGTTGTGTTGTGTTGTGTTGTGTGGGGTTGTGTGGGGTTGTGTGGGGTTGGTTGGTTGTGTTGTGTTGTGTGGGGTTGTGTTGTGGTTGTGGTTGTGGTTGTGGTTGTGGTTGTGGTTGTGGTGGTTGTTGTTGTTGTTGTTGGTGCTGTTGTTCACCAGGAATTAAGGCGTCTTTTTCAAACCCACACGCGACGTTGTTTTCTCGGACTTGCTGTCTTGCACCACCCTAGCCCCATCTGTTTATCAAATTTCAAGTCAAAGTTTAATTTCCCTTGACAGGTGCCATCCCAGGATCTGTGATCAGAGTATGTTTCAAAGAACATGTCAGCAGTCTTCCCAAGGTGAAAGATACGGTATGTACGCAGTTCATTTTTATCACTTTCAGCTTTAGCACTATCCATAAGTGCTTGCTCTATAGGCGTTTTGGCAGCCTTGCTTGGTCTCAAGGTCATTGTTGCTGGAATCTTCTTGTGTACAGCTCCACACAGTAGCACATTTGATTTTTTATCCTGAATTAGGAGACTATCATACACGTCTTTAGTCAGTCAGTCTCTTAATGGTCACTGTCCGCTTGTCATCAGACCACCTGACCTGCCTGAAAGTGGTTGAAATCTATTTTGGTCGACTCCCTTCTTAAAGCGTGATATTTTATGTTTCACTATTCCAAGTACACTCCTTTTTATAAATAGTAAACTTGCTTCCTAGCTAGCTCTGTTCTGTAATAATCTCTTTTCAAGTTATGCCCCTTGAAAGACAAACTCCATTTACTCCCTGAATAACGTAATAAATGATGACATCATGAAGATGACGTCATGAAAATGACGTTACGTTTTGGCGTAAAAATCTAACCATATTAGGTTAGGAAGGTTTAGGATTTCATCAATCCAGCTTAGCCATCCACTACAATTACAAGTAAGCTTATCTACCAACAATGAAGTTTCTTTGGAAGCAGAAATGATAAGTCAAAGATGATGTACTGTTCGAATAATAATAAAGCATTTACTCAAGAAACCAATGAATTACCATATAAGGGCATGCATTTTGACACTTGAATTAGGCAATATTACATAAACAGTAAATTTGATACACTGATAAGATAAAGCAATCATATAACACAAACACTTAAAAGTTTCAAACATTTTCTTTAACAAGTATAGAAGATATTCAAGTTTAGCGATTGATATGTCGTGGCAGTTCTGTGCATTTTCAAGTCGTCCGAAACTGACTTGAAGCAAATGTGACCGGCTTCATGTTTTATGCCATATATATAGCTGTATGTGTGTAGTAGCAAGTAGCCGTATGTGTGTAGTAGCAAGCAGCCGTATGTGTGTAGCAGCACGTAGCTGTATGTGTGTAGTAGCAAGTAGCTGTATGTGTGTAGTAACAAGTAGCTGTATGTGTGTAGTAGCAAGTAGCTGTATGTGTGTAGTAACAAGTGGCTGTATGTGTGTAGTAGCAAGTGGCTGTATGTGTGTAGTAGCAAGTAGCTGTATGTGTGTAGTAGCAAGTAGCTGTATGTGTGTAGTAACAAGTAGATGTACGTATGTAATAGCAAGCAGCCGTAGGTGTGTAGTAGCAAGCAGCCGTATGTGTGTTGTAGCAGGTAGCTGTATGTATGTGTGTAGTAGCAAGTAGCCGTATGTGTGTAGTAGCAAGCAGCCGTATGTGTGTAGCAGCACGTAGCTGTATGTGTGTATTAGCAAGTAGCTGTATGCGTGTAGTAGCAGGTACCCAGCAAGCAAGGGTAAATGGGACCCATATGGGCTATATCCGGGCACGCCCATGTGGGATTACCCATATGGGTCCTATATGGGTCCCACATTCAGCAAGCCCATGTGGGATTACACATATGGGTCCTATATGGGTCCCACATTCAGAAAGCAAGGGTAAATGGGACCCATATGGGCTATATCTGGGCACGCCCATGTGGGATTACTTATATGGGCCCTATATGGGTCCCATATGCTTTGCTAGCTGCTTTGACCCATATGGGCTGCCCACATGGGACCCAGGTTAATCCCGGTTGCACTTTTGGTATGGGGCCCATGTGGGCAGCCCATATTGGGCCCGTATGGAAAACAACATTGGACCCATATGGGTCCCATATGCTTTGCTAGCTGGGATGTTATTCATAATAGTTTAAAATTGCCTTTGAAGTTCCAAATAACTGGTTTCTCAGTACGGATTGTATGAGACAACCTTTCTTTCAACATATCTATATAATTTGAGTTGTATGCTTTTAATCCTGAGCAAATATAAAACTTATCTACTAACTGATGTGCAGCATTAAGAGACATACACTGTTAACTATTGACAAATATAACAGTTATACTCAGATTGTGTCACCTTTATATCTATATAGGTCTCATAAAATATCCATAAAAAATCCTTATAAAACTTGTAAAATTGAAGTTTAGTGTAAACTATTAGGCAAATAAAAAGCCGACGTATTAGGATATCTTCTTTACCTTCCTCGTGTAGAATGATTCACTGCGCATGTAGCGTTTCACTAAAAACACCGATTTCTTTGCCGTAAATTACGGCAAAATAAAGCGCATTCCAACCATGATCGTGGTCAAGCGTCTGATCGACGTTCAATAAAAACTTATACATGTATTGGGATTTCAATCAATATTGTTTACATAATGCAGACGCGTCACTTACATAAAGGAAGTAAGGTGGCGGGATATCTATCAACTGTTATAATGGCTACGCCTATAAAACAAACAGGTAAATATAATGGCGGACTTCTACAGTCGTTTATATTTAAACGCTGTGTAGCAGTCTACTTCCTCGTGTGGATCTATTTACATAACAAACATAACCACGCACTGGCTTGTTTACCCTTGTTAATCCTATTGTCAACCCTTTTGTGTTTGTGATGTCGTTTGCATTTGTTTTTACTTTTTCCTTCTCGTTTGTCTGTTTGCGTTTTTGTTTTTGTGTTTTGTGGTTTACTGTCGTCCTTGAATGCTGCTTTCCCTGTCCGATATTTTTTTATCTTTCTTTGTTACCGATCGGTCAAAAATTGCCTCCACCGACCGTGATGACGTCATTTATATAGAGAAAGAACAAGTTAACTAGCAATTTTATGAAAGTGATTATGACCAAGGATCTTACGAAATTTGTAAGTCACATCACTATGGAAGTCTAGTCAAGTTTCATTGAAAACAAATCTTTTCTCTATATATTTTTTTTTAATTTAAATTGTATTGAAAAATCATATTTTTTCTATTGGCTCAATCTATACGTTCAATGACAAGAACAGTTTTATTTGTAAATTTATTCGGCAACAATATACTTGGTCCGGTATGGCCAAACTTGTTATTTTACCAGATTTAGTATTTACACCCTGACGCCATATTACTTTATAAGCTTGATAACAATTACAAAGTAAATTTAATATTTGCTTCAAATAAAACAAAATACAGATATAAAAATCGAACAAAACAAAAGTTTAATTATTGATAGATAATCATTATAATATAAAACTTACCTTTCAAAAAGGCTCCCACAGAACTTCTCTGTATATAACAAACAAGTTCCCCTTCCACGAACAAAACACGTCCGCAAATATAAATATTGTAGGGAAGTAAAACATTTCCACTAAAGACATTGATAGTGTAACCATAATAAACGAGACATGCATGAGCGATTAAAGGCGAACCTTTGCGTATTTTTTGTACATATATTATGCAATAGTTATATATAATATACAATTTGTTCAAATATTACACTAATGGGTTTTCCCGTTTCTCACAGTATTCAGTTAAATGTCATAGCGCACATGCCTCTAGTTTCGCCTTTTTTGAAGACAGGTAAGTGTCGCGAGACCCTTGACGTCACTGGTGCCTAGACGGATTAGCAGTTCCGCATTATTACGATTACGTTATGATATGTGTTAAAATAACCGTTGTGTTCTGTAGCTGGGTGCAGAAATACGTATAGAAAGGACAATATATATAATAATATCAGTTTCATTCGTACTCCTAAGGAGAATAATGACAGATAAAGATATGAAGTGTGTGTGTCGTCGAAAAACGCCCGTCTTATCGAACATTTAGGAGCCTTCGTGTACATTTTGAATTCGATTCATAGGAACCGTACATGCTTGCTTGAGTTTTTTCTGGTATACACACGGCCATGTAGATACCAACCATATTTGACTTGTCTAACCCCCGCCGTCTCATAGCCAGTATGTTTCGCCGATTCGACATGCTTTGAGGAAGAAAATAATAAAAAAGTAAGACAAACGTTTTTGTTATTTTATTACAGCGCTTCATTTACTTCTGGTATACGTATGATAAATTGTAAAAAGCCGCTATAAGGGAAACAAACCAACAGAATCCTATTAAATGTACTTTTGGGTGCTATCGTTATTTTGAATATTCGTAATTCAACAACATATCATGTATTTAAAATTACAGATTATCCCTTTAAATAAATAAAAAATAACCCATGTCGCGTACATAAATTAAACGGTTTGGTGTTATATTACGGATACGTTACGCAAATGATGACACGGCTACAAGGTACATATATATCAAAATATCAGCCATCTGATACATTCCAGTGTATACATACTAGTTTACTGAGCCCGCCCGGCAGGGGTGTACCTGGGCATACTCCGTACGCCCGTGCGTATAATTCAGAGTTGGGTCGGAAAAATAAAAAGCTAAAAATGCGAAAAATACTATAAAAAGTGAAGCCGAAGTGGGGTTAGGGTGAGGGTGTATAATACGTTTCAAATTCGCTCAAAACTACTTATTTAGAGTTTTTCAAAAAACGTCAAGGGGAGGGAGGCCCCCCCGGACCCCCACCAGTGGGAGGGGGACACCCCAACAAAAATCCTGTGAGGTCCAAATTTCCTTCGATAGTAAAATGTTATTTAGGTCTAAGCATAAAAGGTGCAGTTTAACAGTAAATGAATGAGTTGCTCAAAATAAGATCGAAACAAAGATAAAAGCTAGCCGGGCTAACTACTAGCCCTTAAAAAGAGTTAATTTAAGACCAGCTAGATAGCTCCTGCGTCATGTAATGCTATTAATTAGTGCTTATTATACTAAGAAACACACATATACTGAGTGCACTCGATAAGAGAACAGACCGCCTATAACATTGCCATGAGTTTTATCCCTTCCACTTGAAAATAAATGCGATATTATTCACAGCACATCAACAAAATTAACTTCAGTTCTTTCATGATGACTTCCAAGGCTAACAGTATAATTCAATTCGCAAGGAACGTCCCGTCTAGTAGTCATAATGTTTTATTCAAGAATACAGTAGACCATTTGGTCCATGAGTATACAGTATTACAAACAGAAGTCAATGGTAATACTAAATCTTAAATAATACTACAATTTGCTCAAACTAGCATTCCAAAACACTTTCATTTATAATATTTCCAATAGGCTACACTAGATATCGAAGGCATTTATTTAGTATAGAAACATAATTCAACACGCAGACAAAAATACCATAATGTAGAGTACCTCTTGGTGACCTCTTGGGAGAGTACCAGTAAATAATTAATGACTATAATATAATTCGTTTCGGATTTTGAAAGCATCAATAAACATAAGTAGCTAGATTCTTTATAGTAGTGCTTTTCTGATGACAACAATTTTATAAATTTTGCAATAGTACCACTTGATAAGCTTCTTAATTCTTTATATAAAGTATGTTCCAATATAAAATGGTATTCGTCTTCTAGGACGTCACATACAATGCATTTGCGCTCATTAATAGGTATAGTTAGTGGCTTATGCCAGCGACCCGCTTCTATTAGTAACCTATGGGAGGATATTCTCAATCTTGACAATGCTATGAGACACGGGTAAATTGCTTGAGCTGATTTGAGAGTTGACGGGTCGATGGATGTTTTGCATGTATGTATTTTTGGCAAATTGATGTGAAAAAGAGTGATGTGATAGCAATTCATGTTATCTTTTATTCTCTACTACTTCTCTTAAATAATATACGATCGAGTTGTGTTGATGCATTTTATCGCAGTTTGTTTATAAAAACATAAGGATGGCTATATCACGTGACTTTTTGATCGCGAACACGGCTAAAAAAGGAAAACAAATCCTTGCTTTAGGTAGTTTTATGTAATCAAACAGCGTGCCATTTACACGATCAAAAAGTCACGTGGTATAGCCATACTGATCATGCTCATCTGCATATGAAACTGTGCCTCAAGGGATATACATCATTTACAGTTGGCCTTATTCAGAAAATGTGTACAGTATATTTGGATGTGTGTCATAAACATTTGACCGGGACATCATTACAAAACGGAAATGACAATCCAATATATTTGATCATATTTCTGAGTGACCGTCCCACATCTCTTGATTGTTGGAGTGATTTTACCAGGGACTTAACTTATATATGTATATGTGAACACAACTAAGTATTTTACAATACGCACTTTAAATGGCTGTGCAGACAAATATTGGGATATTAACAAAAGGTAAAGGACAAAAGTATACAAAGGCTCGTAGTGCTGACGTCGTGTATGACACCGTTGGTCCGGAACATGAGTCGTACGAACCTCTACACAACCGTCAAGCCAATAACCACCTCTATGACGTCGTTAACAAGGGTGCGTCTAAGCCCACCTCAGTGGCTGGTGCCCATAGAACGCTATCGTTCCATATCACGTGGGTAAGACTGGCTGCGATTGGAGTTTGTGTTGGCTTAACTTGTATTCTTGTTTGCGTGATAAGTGGAGCAGTCGTCTACGCAGTGGTGAATAATGATCTCAAGGTGTTGGAGGGAAAGCTGAAGCAAGTAAGTCGAATTTGTAATTTTGGTGGGTCGTCCGTGGCCGGTTGGTTAGAATCTCTGACTTAAAAATACTGCTGTGGGTTCAAGCCCTCATGGGACTAGGAAGCTATCTTGATGTGAGGAAGCTATCCATCGGGCTTCCGGAACGTTGGTGGTTCTATCTAGGTGCCATGCCGTGCACGAAATTGCCCAGAGGGGCTTATGAGGTCTTCCTCCACCAATGGAATCTGAAAAGTCACCATATGACCTAAGCTTTTGGTGCGATTTTAGTGACGGAGAGAGAATGATAAGGGTGGAAATAAATAGCTGACACAACTCCCATAAAATAGTACAAAACTCACAACAAAACAATGAAAAAACTAAATTAGTCCGAGACAATATTTTCTGTAGGTTCTTACCCAAAATATCACAAAAATATAACATAATTTTTGCCTTTGAGTTTCACATTTTCCAAGTAATAATCTGTTATGGATGATATCAAAACCCACAGCAGATTATTACTTGGGAAATTTGAATCTGTTTGAAGGAATAGTGTGTACTAATTTAAGTGTGCTTACACACATCAAAAAGTGTTTTATTAAAACTGTGTACGATTTTATACTCACTCAAATATTGGTCTATGGAAATACTAGCATTAACAGTGGTACCTTTTATGTTTGCTCAGTATATATAACTGTTTGTGTTCTTGATTGCATCTCTGGTGTTTGTCTATTTAAAATGTTTGGTCTTTTTAAAATTACAGTTTACCGATGGTTGATTCTCAGTCGTCTTGCGTATATATTGCAAGACATGTTGTTCTTTGTTTTATTAAGATTTTATTAAGATTGCACATGTACATCATCTACCAATGTTTCTTTCAGAGGCATGATGGTGGTTGGTCAAGTTGGTCATCATGGGGAGGGTGCATGGCGACCTGTGACTGTGGGCTTAAATACAGAACACGGACATGTGACAACCCAGAACCATCTCTCATTGGTAGAAATTGTGAAGGAGATAGCACAAACTCCACTGCATGTTGTAATTTGAACTGCCTCGGAAGAGCGGAAGATGGTAAAACGTTATTATTTCGTTTTCGCTCCATATTCTTGGAATCTCTTTACATATTTCCCATATTTATGCTGCAATGGTGAATATTGCTCTTTATTCATATAGTTATCAAGCACATCTCCCAATATTCCAAACGATTATCGTTCACATATCGTTCACTATTCCCCCATAGTTATGTTGTTGTGCATATCGGTCTAAATTCATATAGTTATCGAGTATATCGCCAACATTCCCCATTATCGTTCACATATCGTTCCATATTCCCCATTGTTTTCGTGGATATCGCTCTAAATTCCCCATAGTGCACATCGCCCAACATTCCAAATAATTATCGTCCACATTTCGTTCCATATTCCCCATAGTTATGTTGTTGTGCATATCGGTCTACATTCATATAGTTATCGAGCATATCGGCCAACATTCCCCATTATCGTTCACATATCGTTCAATATTGCACATTACCCAATATTCCCCATGAGTATCGTTCACATATCGTTCCATATTCACCATAGTTATGTTGTTGTGCATATCGCTCTAAATTTATATAGTTATCGAGCATATCGGTCAACATTCCCCATTGTCGTTCACATATCGTTCAATATTGCACATTACCCAACATTCCCCATGATTATCGTTCACATATCGTTCTATATTCCCCATAGTTATGCTGTTGTGAATATCGCTCTAAATTCATATAGTTATCGGGCACATCGCCCAACATTCCCCATAATTATCGTTCACATATCGTTCCATATTCCCCATAGTTATGTTGTTGTTCATATCGCTCTAAATTCATAATGTTATCGGGAATATCGCCCAATATTCCACATTATCGTTCACATATCGTTCCATATTCCCCATTGTTTTCGTGGATATCGCTCCAAATTCTACATCGTGCACATCGCCCAACATTTCCCATAATTATCGTTCACATATCGTTCCATATTCCCTATTATTTTCGTATATATCGCTCCAAATTCCCCATAGTGCACATCGCCCAACATTTCCCATAATTATCGTTCACATATCGTTCCATATTCCCCATTATTTTCGTGGATATCGCTCCAAATTCCCCATAGTGCACATCACCCAACATTCCTCATGATTATCGTTCACATATCGTTCTATATTTCCCATAGTTATGTTGTTGTGCATATCGCTCTAAATTCATAAAGTTATCGGACACATCGCCCAACATTCCCCATAATTATCGTTCACATATCGTTCCATATTCCCCATTGTTTTCGTGGATATCGCTCCAAATTCTACATCGTGCACATCGCCCAACATTTCCCATGATTATCGTTCACATACCGTTCCATATTCCCCATATAGTTATCGGGCATATCGCCCAATATTCCCCATTATCGTTCACATATAGTTTCATATACCCCATAGTTATGTTGTTGTGCATATCGCTCTTAATTCATATAGTTATCGAGCATATCGCCCAACATTCCCTATAATTATCGTTCACATATAGTTATGTTATCGTGGATATCGCTCTATATTCATACAGTTATCGAGCATGTCGCCCATATTTATATTTTACATATCGCCCCATATTCCCCATAGTTATATTATCGTTGATATCGCTCTATGGTCGTATAGTTATCGAGCATGTCGCCCAACATTCCCCATAATTATCGTTCACATATCGCTCCATATTCCCCATAGTTTTCTTACATGTCGCCCCATATTTCAAATAAGTATATGTATTCCGTTTGTAAATTACACTTTAATTTATTTCTGTTAGAAATAAGTCGAATGATCAAATATTGCATTTTTACAACATATTGGCTATTTATTCACATGGTATCTAACATGTCTTTTGTTGTTACATATATTCTAGGATGGACGTTGGTATTTAGAGGCATGACAGGAACCGGAAGTGACGCGTACATGGCTTGGGTAGCCGGAACTGACGTAACAGCCGTAGACACACCATGTACGGGACTTGGCGACTCAGAAGATACCACCTGTTTTCAACATTACCGTAATGCAATTGTTGATCACTGGACTGATATCGCTGTTAAAGAGGTTATTTAAATTAGATTATTTAGCATTTTTAACACTGCTTTTCTAGTTTATTAACAAAGTAATATATGTCTGCTGATTTGTAATCAGTATGCTTGAATTAAAGATAGACTTTTGGTAAGTTCTAGTTTTAATATTATGTTAATATGCATGCGATTACAGTCGTTTTTTTTGTACTTGCTGAGCCGGATTTGTTAAAAATCGGAAATAAATATTTGGTATCCTAGAGGACTAATAGCCTCATTAATAGCTTGTGTTATGATACACATGAGTGTATAATTTATGAAAACATAGTGATTTGAAATATACCTTATCAAACATTTGTGTTTAAAACAATATGAAATGCTATTTTTCAGATAATTAAAAAGGAAACAGTGGAACTATTTTACTTTAAATATTTACTCATATAATGCAAGTGTTATTGGAAAAGTAAGAGTGCATAGTAAAATTCAAACAAATGCCGTCGAACCGTACATGTTTAAAAGGACACATGGCAACCTTAAATTGTGTAAAACTCGCGGCATCACCTTAGTTTTTCTACATAACTTATATCAATTATTAGAATTGTTCAAAGCATATTATTGTTGCATGTTACTGAGGGCTGATTATATTGCACCAACAACATGTGTACGCCTATGGTAGACCAACAATATGTGTACGCCTATGGTAGACCAACAATATGTGTACGCCTATGGTAGACCAACAATATGTGTACGCCTATGGTAGACCAACAATATGTGTACGCCTGTGGTATACCAACAATATGTGTACGCCTGCGGTAGAATAACAATACGTGTACGCCTATGGAAGAATAACAATACGTGTACGCCTATGGTAGAATAACAATATGTGTAAGCCTATGGTAGAATAACGAAAACTGAAAACTCTATCTTTTATTTAATGATATGCACGCGGGTTTAAAGTAAGACTCATACTGGATAAAGAAATCGAGATCCTAATTTTAATGTTTGATAAAAACTTCAAAATTGCCACGTGTCCCTTTAAAGTTAACGATTGTATCTGGACTACAAAAAAATACATTTCATAAGACCACATCTAGTGTGATTAGTTACTACGTACATGTTTAAATCCTCATTCCAGGTTAAATATGCCTTGCATATAAACAACAAAGAGGCTGCTTATATCATATTCAACGGAACCGGAAGTGACGTAGAAAGCTGGTTTGCCAAGAAACACATCTTACAGTCATCGTGGACCGATATCACGGAACACACATTTAACGACTTTTCGATTCGAGGGTAAATAATATAAACAAATTACGTTAGAAACAGAGCAGGCGTTCAACCAATGTTCTATATTTTTAGATGATTTAAAAAACACCGTTAAAATCCGTAAGATTTTAGGAGAAAGTAATCTTATAGTCTCATTCGAGTGTCTGGTCATTTAAAAACCGAAAGAAACGAAACATTTAATTGGCAGTGTCATTGTCTAAACATATGCCATGTTTGATTAAGAAATATGAACACAATTAAACACGTTGTATCGAATGTTAAGTTCGACGCCAGTCTATGACCTTTGATTAACGATTATTGTAAAATTTAATGCCCCCTTTACACAGAAGTAGATCGTTGAGCGATACAAAATTGGCCCGATCTCTCTACGATCTCCTAAAACCTCGAACAAGTCGCTTCTGTGTTCATTGAGCGATCAAAAATTCAATTTTCGGCAACTTTAATGGCGATCTATAGAGATCATTGAGCGACCTTGGCGATCATTGAGCGCTCATTGAAAGATCGCTGAGAGATCATTGGGAGACCGATGAGATCGTTGAGCGCTCCTTGAGCGTTCGTTGAGAGATCGTTTACCTTGGTGATCGATCTCCTCATAGTTTTGGACTGGGTCAAAACTATGAGGAGACCGTGGCGACCGTAGAGATCACTGGAGGATCATCGAGAGATCATTGCGATATGTTGGCGATCACTGGGCGTTCATTGAAAGTTCGTCAAGAGATCTGGCCAATTTTTGATCGCTCAACGATCGCCAACCTCTGTGTAAAGTGGGTATAAATGATTGTTTAAGGGTCAACATACTACACCGATAACTATAGACAGTTACAATACGAAAGGTACGTCATGTGGCATTATTTACAGTTACGTGATAAATAGAATCTCACATTCGTTTACATTTAATCTTGAATTTATTAAACTCGAATAATTGATATGATGCTTATCACCGCTTCTTATGACGTTATCTAGTTTGCTTAATAAACAACAACTCATCTAATATCCCCTATATATTGCTTTTATAATTGTGTCCCAGGTATGGTACCTCCAGGCGATTTTACATTAACCTGAAATTCGGAAGCTGCACAACACATAGAGCCTATACGGTAGCCATTGTAAAAGATTCCAAATCTTTGCGTTGTACGGTTTGACAGGCAAACGTCTTACCCACAATTCCTTTGCCAACACATCTTTTTTCGGATATCCGGAGAATGGTAAGTGAAAAGGAATATTAGTTAGCATTTCTTTAAAATACTTTTAGGACAACATGAAATTAGTGCTTGATAACAATAAGTTGTATATCAGTAAAACAGACATTTTTAGTGGTAAATAAAAACACCTTATCTTTAAAAATCGGTTGAGAAATAAAAAATTCATGCGCGAAGGGGGCATGTTCAATGCAAAACTCTGCTGCATCAAACATTTTTGTTTTTTATTTTATTTTTTGTATTTTCTATCCAAAACGTAAATTAAGACACATTTGAGTTTCTTAATTTTCTGCTGTCCCACCAACAAGGAATTTGATCATGTCCAGTACTTATATCCCTTTATAACGTTCAAACATGTCCGAAATGTGTTCCCGATTGGACCATCATTAAACCATAGTTTGTTTTATATCGTGTTCATAATATGTATAATGGTAATGACGACGGACAGCAGCTCGCCTGGCCACTAAAATCAATAAAATTAAATCCGTGATAATTGTGGCACTTTCTTTGACTTAAATTATCCACACTAATATACAATAATACACTTCACTTCATAGATTAATATACAATGATACACCTCTCTTCATAGATTAATATACAATGATACACCTCTCTTCATAGATTATTATTACACTTGCCATACAGTTCAAACGTGATGATTTCTGGTTTTCGATTCTGCATTTTGTTTTTACAGAATAATGCACCTTTGCTTTGTTTACATTTATATTAACAACGGGGGATATTCATAACCTTCAGGTATAGTTCTAAATGTTCATTAACTTATTCTAGACAAATATATTTGAATAATGTCCTCATATTCCAGAATAATATAAAAGACAGCTAAGTATTTTATAAAACACAAACTATAGCAACTATACCCAGTTCAACACAGGGCGCCACATTCCAAACTATTTTTTTTAGCTCTCCGGACTTGACCCCAGCGCGCCAGCGTCGGCGTCGTCTGTATACAGGCTAAAGTTGCTATGCCCTCCTACCTGGGCCAAGGTCAAGATCATACTTATGAAAACTTTAACCATTTGGTTAACTCTTCAACTCTTTGAGATATGGCTTTGGTATGTAGCTTATCTTGGGGGAGGTCTTTTAATCGACCCCCTCCCACCTGTCATTTTGACATTATGCCAAGGTCATGATTAGAAAAACATTAACCTTTTGGTTAACTCTTCAATCATTTGAGATATGGCTTTGGTATGTAGCCTATCTAGGAGGAGGCCTTTCAATCAACATCCTCTCACCTGTCAGTTTGACCTTGGGCAAAAGTCAAGGTCATACTCAGAAAAACGTTATCCTTTTGGTAAACTCTTATACCCTTTGAAGTATGGCTTTCATAGTTGGTGTGTAACTTAACTAGGGGCGAGGTCTTTCCAATCAACACTGTCAGTTTGACCTTGGGCCAAGGTTAACTTTTGAACCCTTTCAGGCATGGCTTTCATATTTGGTTTGTACGTCGTCTAGGGGGAGATCTTTCAAATCAACACCCTCCCTTCCGTCAGTTTGACCTTGTGCCAATGTCAACCAATGTCAATGTTATACTTAGAAAACAGTGAACGTTTTTCAAAACAGATAGACCTATAAGTCTTTAAGTTTTATTTTTTATTTCATTCATGTGTTATTTTTTGTTTTGTCTTTCCAGACTGAAGTGGCAATAACCCGTCACTACCCTTACCCTCCAACCCACATACCATTCCCTACCCCCACTTCTCTTTGCCACTGATTTCGACCTTGCCCCACAGAATACGAGCTATGTTGTCTTCTGACAACTCTTTTTGTTTGTTACATCTAGTGTGTATTTACAAAATCATTGTTGATTTTTATTCTGTTAGTATATTTGCATACAAATTCCAAAAATTTTTTTTTACCATTTTAGCTCAATCTTTGACTATTACTACACTGCTGAAGCATTCCTGTGCATTTCCAATCATTTTACTATTTGCTAAACCATTTCTGTTTTTATTAAATCGTTTCAGTTTATACTTCTTCCTTTCATTTTATCCACGAACTACTGCTTGTTTTGCCACTTCCTTTGCTGTATTTTGCAGCAGTTTTACACTTGTTTAAGGTGTATTGAATTACAGAATGTATTTAACGACAAGCATAAATACTCATTTGGCAGACAAATGTGAAGACCTGCACCCCATCAAATCTGAGTGTGAGTATTGGGCTAATGATGGTGAATGCGAAATAAATGCCGCCTTCATGATACCAAAATGCCAGAAGTCATGTAACCGGTGCAACACAGCTATTGTCCAGAGTGAGTTTATGGAGCTTTTTCAAATATCTGAGGACAAATATTAATAAATATGAATAAACATACAAACCTAAATATGCTTGGCTTCTACAAGACTCCATATATTTATAAGATCTATATTCGTTAAGTTAGCTACACCAAAAAAATAAATGAACATTAGATGGAAGGCTGACCTTCATCAAACCGAAAACACAAACAAATATATAACACATGAAATAAAATAAATACATTAAACAATACCAATCTATAGACAACACTTTTGAATATCGAAGTCAAAATGGAAATTGGAAATTACAAAACAATGAGTTTGCATCGTCTGCTTTGATTTAATTAAAGTTGTATTAGAAAACAATTATAACACTTCTGCAACTTGAAAACGCACGCACACAAGAACAGGCTACTAACGCATACATGAGGAGCACACTGGCAAGGAACGCCGCCCACCAGGAATTGACGCCAGTGGGTCCAGTGAAGGCGGCAGCGCTTCATAGCGATCGCTGTGGGCGTCGCGCGCTTTGACCGACAAGTAGACCATAGAAGGGTACTTCGACCAGTGGGGGTACTTCCAGGAGCCGAGGCATCGTCGCGAAGGTGACGGTCAGATACACTCTGCTCGCCGCCCTCACGGTTACTTCCTTCCATCAACTCTGATATGCGGTTTTGGCAGGAAGTAAAATGACTATTTCAGAAAATGAAAACAAAAAAGTTATTCTATGAAAAGAAATTATGAGAATTGTTACAAAATTCAACACCTTTAATTTGAATGGAGGCACAGTTATGTGTCTCTGTAATGGAGGCATAGTTATGTGTCTCTGTAATGGAGGCATAGTTATGTGTCTCTGTAATGGAGGTTATGTGTCTCTGTAATGGAGGCATAGTTATGTGTCTCTGTAATGGAGGCATAGTTATGTGTCTCTGTAATGGAGGCATAGTTATGTGTCTCTGTAATGGAGGCATAGTTATGTGTCTCTGTAATGGAGGCATAGTTACGTTGATCGGTAATCCCATTACTAGTTTTCAAGTAATGCTCAAGATAAATAAAACAAGTAGAACATTTTAAGGGCACTAACTCTTAATCAAACGAAGGTAGAATTATGGTCCTTACATTTAGCACTTTCTCTCATTTCCCTCTAGCATTGTGCTCATTCCAGTCCCATTGTGATTCATTTGCTCTACACTTTCTCCTATTGCCCTTTATCATTCTTTCAAGTTTCATTTCAGTCTCATTAGTAGTTTTCAAGTTATGTTCCGGACAAGAAAATCAGGACGGACGGTCGGATGGACGAATGGACGGGAGGACGGACGGAAAAAACGGCAACTATATGCTTTTCCAAATTGTATTCGGGGAGCATCAAATATATTATGTCTTTCACCACTTAAGATGCACCATGACAATCAAGTTATACTTTCATTTCTTGCATACCGGACAAGGATATCCGTCATTTTACCGGGGCTAGATATTTCCATCTCACCCTAGGGTCGAGATAAAATTCACGCGCACCAACATCCGGTATGCAGGAAAACATGCAACATGCAACAAGCTGGCGGCGTCAACGCACAACATGTCTCTGATATGCAAGAAAAAGAATCTATCATGGGTATTCGGTTCAGATAGGGAATATCAACGCTCGGATTAAGTGTTTTAATCGGAACCTCGGCAGAGTCTCGGTTCCGATAAAAACACTTATACCTCGGGTTGGAATTCCCTATCTTCACCGGATACCCACGAAAGATTCTTATAATACTACACGGAGGGTACCCGATGGACCGGAAGTACCCGATGTTTTCTATCTATCTCCATTATACTACCGGAAGTACCCGATGGTTCCTTGTCCATTATGCGATGTACTGACTACGGTACATCGCCATTTTATTTTGTAGACAAATCGCATTTTATTAATAAATGAAATAATATGCTTTTTTCCCTCCAGATTTCAACAAGGCGGATTTCATGACCATATCCATAAAGACATGACCATGGCGTTACCATATATTTCTGAAGATCAACGAAGACTGAGGAAGATTAAGATTGAACATTTTATTATGAAATCAATCCAATTTTAAGCAACTAATCCGCCAAGACAACGACAAAATTACACTACAAAACCGTTTATCAAAACTCTATCCACATGTTCAGGTCATGTAATAATGCATATGTGCCAATTAAAAGTATATGATTTTTCACGGGTTCTAAAAATACCAGTGACTGAATATGCGTAAAATTTATTATGAATTGTTAAATCTAATTCGACTGTCCAGTTTTTGGGTTTGGCCTGGCTGGTTAAACTTGTATATTGTGACTATGGAGTTTGTATTCTCTAAATATGTAAGTAGTCGGCAGTAGGTTTAGTGACGGTGTACATTTGTTGTACGATTTGGCTGTTGTTGGCGGGATAGCTACTCCAAAAATAAGTAAACAAATTAACAAATATACAGGAACTAATAAATTCTAATGTGCAATTCGACAATGAATCAAATAAGTAATGTAAATGTACGATAGCATATATTTGTGCTTTAAAAATTAAAGTTTGACCGCTATGTGAGTTCTTCAATATTATAACAGTTTTTGCAGAGAAATGGATTCGTTGTTGACGCGTTCTAAACATGTTTGTTAAATAACCTAAAATAAAATATGTTTGAAAACATAAAAGGTGGTATAAGTGTACTTATTATTTGCCAACCTAGACAGTGGTATATTTGTGAAAGTACTCCCCGTTGAAAGATGAGTACTTGAAACTATAACCTATTGACGTCATTTGCATTACGTGGTCCGGCCTTAATTCCATTAAGCATGGAAAAGCGTATATTAGCAGGATTTTATAACGGATATTTTGACAATAAAACATGCTTAAAAACATTTTTCACTGAAAAAATGTGATACCCTGTTTAAAATTAACTATTAAATGTTTTAATTTACAATATGCAAACTTTTTAAGCCGAAATTAAGGTTTTATTTCATACCCCAGCCAGCCTTGTTTTTACTTCTTTGGGAAGGGGTTGGATGAGGTATGAACGTTAATACTCGGACCACGTAATGGCCTAACTGGATTAACCCACTAAACACACTGAAGGCATTGTATTTTATTATTTATTATTTTTTTAAACAAGTTTCATATTCTCTTATTGTGAAGACGACGCCATGTGTAAATAACCTCTATTACAATTAATGATATCCAAATGATTGAGTATTTTAGTCTGTACAATATCTTTCTTTTGGTGGTAACGAAAGATTTACCTGTAAGATCGTGTGCTTTTTCTTAACAAGTATTCGTGTTTATACTATACGTTTAATACACGGTTTCTAGAACATAAATAAAACATGGATTTCATACACAAAGTGAATTATACACGATTTTCATAAATAAGCTAAATAATACACGGGTTCTATAAAATAAATAGTATAAAACTATAAAATAGAACAATACGAGGGGTCTCTAGAATAAATAATAATACGGGGGTACTTTAGCATGCATAGTACACAGATGTGTAGACTTGTTGCTACTGTTACACTGGTTAATGCTTAAATAGAACTAACTATGTTACAAACGTTTTTAAATGTTTGCCTTGTATTGTATAAGGCTTCCATATCTTCAGTGTTACGACGGGCTCATATTCTATAAGAGTGTTTGGACACTTATGTAGAAATTTTCAGATTTAAAGGGACAAAACGGAATTTTCTGGATTATTTATTTTTATTACATTTTCATCGGTGAAAGATTGGGATTTCTCAGTGAAAGAATATTCATAATCGCTAAATATTATTAACTAACTCCGAACACAAAAATAACTAACCGTGACGCTGAGTTATGACGTCAATACAGTGGTGCTGACGTCGACGTCATCCGACGATAACGTTCAATAACGCGAATAATTTCGGTTAAAAGCATGCATAAACTGATTTAAATGTAATAAATAGATTATTTAACTGCTGTATTCGATTATAGGGAGATCCTTCACTCGATGGTAGACATGTTTTGTTTTTTTACTCACTCGCATACGCTCGTTCGTGTAAAGAACCACACGCCTATTATCTCGTTGAATATTTCCCTATAATCGATCCCAGCAGTTAAATAATCTCTATTTATTCAATTTTCATCAGTGAAAGATTGGGATTTCTCAGTGAAAAAATATTCATAATCGTTAAATATTAATAACCAACTCCGAACACAAACATAACTAACTGCGACGTTGATTTATAACGTCAATAACGTGTTGGTGACGTCGACGTCATCCGCCGATAACGCTAAATAAAGCGAATAATTCTCGTTAAAATCGTACATAATCAAATTAAAAATGTAACAAATAGATTATTTAACTGTTGTGATCGATCATATGGAGATACTTCACTCGATGATAGGCGTGTGTTGTTTTTTCACTCACTCGCTTACGCTCGTTCGTAAAAAGAACCATACGCCTATTATCTCGTTAAGGATTTCCCTATAGAGATTGGGATTTCTCAGTGAAAGGATATTCATAATCGCTAAATATTATTAACTAACTCCGAACACAAAAATAACTAACCGTGATGCTGAGTTATGACGTCAATACAGTGGTGCTGACCTCGACGTCATCCGCCGATAACGTTCAATAACGCGAATAATTTCGGTTAAAAGCATGCATAAACTGATTTAAAATGTAATAAATAGATTATTTAACTGCTGTATTCGATTATAGGGAGATCCTTCACGAGATGGTAGACGTGTTTTGTTTTTTCACTCACTCGCATACGCTCGTTCGTGAAAAGAACCACACGACTACCATCTCGTAAAGGATTTCCCTATAATCGATCCCAGCAGTTAAATAATCTCTATATTGAAACTCCTTTTAGTTTTCATTATTCCATATTGTAAATCAGTATTAATAATCAGAATGGTTGATAGCAAATTGTAACAGCATATTGTAACAGCATATTGTAACAGCATGTTGTAACAGCAAATTGTAACAGAATATTGTAACAGCATATTATAACAGCATATTGTAACAGCATATTGTAACAGCATATTGTAACAGCATATTGCAACAGCATATTATAACAGCATATTGTAACAGCATATTAAAACAGCAAATTGTAACAGCATATTGTAACAGCATATTAAAACAGCATATTGTAACAGCAAATTATAACAGCATAGTGTAACAGCATATTGCAACAGCATATTGTAACAGCATATTATAACAGCATATTGTAACAGCATATTGTTACAGCATATTGTAACAGCAAATTGTAACACCATGTTATAACAGCATATTATAACAGCAAATTGTAACAGCATATTGTAACAGCATATTATAACAGCATATTATAACAGCATATTATAAAGCATATTATAACAGCATATTGTAACATCAAATTGTAACAGCATATTGTAACAGCATATTATAACAGCAGATTATAACAGCATATTGTAACAGCAAATTGTAACAGCAAATTGTAACAGCATATTGTAACATGATATTGTAACAGCATATTGTAGCAGCATATTGTAACAGCATATTGTAACAGCAAATTGTAACAGCATATTGTAACAGCATATTGTAACAGCATACTGTAACAGAATATTGTAACAGCATATTGTAACAGCATATTGTAACTAACAGCATATTGTAACAGCATATTGCCAACTGTTGATTACATTGCAATAGTAACATGTTGTAAAATAACGAAACACAATCTAATACTCCAAACTGTATTTATTATACGCAAGATGGATTAAAGTCAAAAGAATACCGGATTAATAAATTGAGGTTCTTTTTTTAATGCCTGATATATACTTCAAGATTGCCGTGTGTCCATTTAAACGTCGCGTGATCAGTGAAATCAGAAACGGATTTTACAGTGGATATCAATTTTTCTTGACTTGTTCACTCTTTATTTGATTATTAGTTGTTCATAATATTTTGATAAGTATGGACCTTTGACGTAAGCTTGACGCTGGAATAGTAACAAAAGTCAATATCATTTGTCAACGGACTTTGTAGAAGTCTATATGGCGTTCTAATAGGTGGACATGTTTTTTATTAAATAATATTTTATTGCTTGATGCTATTTACATAAATACATGTGATATAAAAATTACAATAATAAATAACATTTACAAATGGATTGGACCACGAGTTATCACAACATCAGTTACGATCCTTTCCAAAAGGACATGTGATGACAACAATGGAAGAAAAGGAATTGCGCCACTTAAATATAAGCCGGGCTCAATGACTAATGAAAACGAAAAAGCTGATAATTTAATTTGCAGTATTAAATACACACACAACATCACAACATGTGTGTTCTAACATAATGGCTTTGACTTGAAGAAGGAAGAGCCCTCTATAAAACAAGAATTTCTTACTTAAAACCCCATAAATGAAATATAGATGATTTGTTATAAGTGAACCTCACACCATAGTTTAAATCTTCCACACGTGTTACAGTAACTGTCATCCGTAACTATAATTGAATGTGGCGTACCACGACACACCGTCAGTATTACGCAGTACGAGGAACAATACTGTCGTGACATATTTTCCTGTGTTGTTCGTATTCACAAGTGGGTCGTGTCAACAACTACAACCGGAAACTCATACTTTACAGTTTGTTAGAGATTTGTTGCCTACTCCGGAAGCAATTGGTGACCCATTCATCCCGAGGACTAGTGGATATAAGCTGACTGGGAGTTTATAGGTCACACATTTTCCTGCCCAGTTTGAGATTTTTCTATACTAGCTAGAAATGCTTCTCGTCGGACATATATAAGAACGCCGCCTGTTGCCGACACCGACAAAGCGCTGAAATAGCACACGTAGTAGCCCCAGGACAATGACGTGTTGGAAGCCGACGCCCACATTACAGCGCCTATCAGCATGGAGAACACTGAAATTAAAGTCAAGGAGTCATTAATATGTTTAACAATGTATTAAATACATGATATACATTATTGTATGACAAATCAGTCAGAATTGAAAAGGATTCGAATTTCCATTACATATCTGCACATTGTTAGGACATTCGCGAGTTATATTAATGCAAGAACAGTTTAAACTAGAATATATTATTTAGAGATCAAAGGTCCACCTCCATTGACAACAAGCCGAGAAAAGCAGTGAAACTGGTATAAAGAGGCGTCGACTGCATCTACAGACAGACATAGAATCAGCCTACTGCGTCGACTGCATCTACAGACAGACATAGAATCAGCCTACTGCGTCGACTGCATCTACAGACAGACATAGAATCAACCTACTGCGTCAACTGCATCTACAGACAGACATAGAATCAGCCTACTGCGTTGACTGCATCTACAGACAGACATAGAATCAGCCTACTGCGTCAACTGCATCTACAGACAGACATAGAATCAGCCTACTGCGTTGACTGCATCTACAGACAGACATAGAATCAGCCTACTGCGTCAACTGCATCTACAGACAGACATAGAATCAGCCTACTGCGTTGACTGCATCTACAGACAGACATAGAATCAGCCTACTGCGTCGACTGCATCTACAGACAGACATAGAATCAGCCTACTGCGTCGACTGCATCTACAGACAGACATAGAATCAGCGTAATGCGTCGACTGCATCTACAGACATAGAATCAGCGTACTGCGTCGACTGCATCTACAGACATAGAATCAGCCTACTGCGTCGACTGCATCTACAGACAGACATAGAATCAGCCTACTGCGTCGACTGCATCTACAGACAGACATAGAATCAGCCTACTGCGTCGACTGCATCTACAGACAGACATAGAATCAGCGTAATGCGTCGACTGCATCTACAGACATAGAATCAGCGTACTGCGTCGACTGCATCTACAGACAGACATAGAATCAGCGTAATGCGTCGACTGCATCTACAGACATAGAATCAGCGTACTGCGTCGACTGCATCTACAGACAGACATAGAATCAGCGTAATGCGTCGACTGCATCTACAGACATAGAATCAGCGTACTGCGTCGACTGCATCTACAGACAGACATAGAATCAGCGTAATGCGTCGACTGCATCTACAGACATAGAATCAGCGTACTGCGTCGACTGCATCTACAGACAGACATAGAATCAGCCTACTGCGTCGACTGCATCTACAGACAGACATAGAATCAGCGTAATGCGTCGACTGCATCTACAGACATAGAATCAGCCTACTGCGTCGACTGCATCTACAGACATAGAATCAGCCTACTGCGTCGACTGCATCTACAGACAGACATAGAATCAGCGTAATGCGTCGACTGCATCTACAGACATAGAATCAGCCTACTGCGTCGACTGCATCTACAGACATAGAATCAGCGTACTGCGTCGACTGCATCTACAGACAGACATAGAGTCAGCCTAATCTTAAAAATCATCGTTTACCTAATATTTGAATTAACAAAATAATTGGTAAAATTAAAAAAAATCATCAAAGGTTTTACCGAACTTTTATATGAAATCAATATTACATATGCACTCGTTTATACTCTACTGATGAACATGTCATACACAAGATGGCATCTATGGATGAATACCTAGATGACGTCTGCAGACATATTTACACCATGTTTTAGCAAACGGGCTATCTACTCCTACGGAGTGTATCGGCTAGTCTGTGTCACTTTACTTACATGTTAGGAAAGCTGTAATAACTGCCCCACTAAGAAATCTGAGATCTGACCGCCAAACCAAGTACAATATTATTTGTACAGCCAGAACCACGTAGCAAAGAAAACCCAGGATCTGACACGCTCTGCCGACTTCCATCGTGTCTGAAACATGGAGAACAGGTTCATTAAAACAAAACTCATAACTAAGATTATGTATTGAAACTAGTTTAGGCCATTTATGAGTCTCAGATTTTTTTTTGAAAAAGTTTCACATGAGAACGAAAAAAAGGAGAGGAGGAAACGAAACTTTATAAGTATGTATCAATGTTCGCTTCACCGTAAAACTGACCAGAATAAAGCTACACAAGCATGATCTTGGGATGTCACATTAATGCCTAAACTAGTTCTGGTGCATAACCCAGTTTGCAAATGTAGAAAGTGACGTAAGGAACTTCACCTTGCTGAACAAACCGGGACTGTGCCTAAACATACGGAATCCTGTTAGGGCCATCGCGATCTCGCGTTTTCAATTTCGCGAGATTGCGAGATTGCGAAATAAATTTCGCATTCTCGTCCTATTCTACCTTGAAAAAAACGCGAAGTTTGTAAGCCAAACATCGTGCAAACCTCGCGATTTTATCACGTTTTCATTTGGACGAGATTGCGAGAATGCGAAATAAATCTCGCATTCTCGCCGTATTCTACAATGAAAAAAACGAGAGATTTGCAAATCAAACTTCGTGCAAACCTCGCGCTTTTATATCGGCCTATTGTACGATGAAAAAAACGCGAGAATTACGCGCAGTTTGGGTTAGCAAACATCTCGTTTTTTCTCGATGTACCAGAGGGCAAAAACAAGATAACATATTTCTTATTCTCGTAATCTAATAAGAATAAAATCGCGAGGTTTGCACGACGTTTGATTTGCAATCCTCGCGTTTTTTTCATTGTACAATATGCCGATATAAAATCGCGAGGTTTGCACGAATTTTGATTGCAAATCTCGCGTATTTTTTCATTGTAGAATACGGCGAGAATGCGAGATTTATTTCGCATTCTCGCAATCTCGTCCAAATGATAACATGATAAAATCGCGAGGTTTGCACGATGTTTGGCTTACAAACTTCGCGTTTTTTTCAAGGTAGAATAGGACGAGAATGCGAAATTTATTTCGCAATCTCGCATTCTCGCGAAATTGAAAACGCGAGATCGCGATGGCCCTAACAGGATTCCGTATAAACATGAACGCTTGGTTGTTTTAAAAGCAGAAACAAATACGCACACCGGATACATCTTTTGACCGATTTGGGTTTTTGTTTTGAATAAATACTTTAACGATTTTTCTCTTCATGTTTACAAAAACAGGGTCGGAGGATCTGGGATACGATATATTTCGCATGCCACTCTATTTACACATTTACAAAGTTCATGAGAAACGATTGAACATACCCTGGAAGACTATTTATATATGGAATATTACGCAGAATTATGTGTGTATAATAGTGTAGTATAGGCAATGTTTTGATTATGCGTTTCCTTTTCCTTTCTGTCTATAATGTATATAAGGAAAATGATGAGTAATTTAAACAAAACACTGACTAACTGCATACACACTCTGTCAGACTTGTCAATTTTCTGATTATGCGTTTCAAAACCGTAACACATACACTCATAAAATGGTATAGGTGACAGTAGGTTTTGGGAACAGTAGGTCAAAGGTGAAGAGGCAATTTTTTGATTATGCGTTTTCCTTTCTGTCTATAATGTATATAAGGAAAATGATGAGTAATTTAAACAAAACACTGACTAACTGCATACACACTCTGTCAGACCTGTCAGAATGACTGGTGTAATCTAACTATCAGTTATTGGAAGTTAGAGTATGGCAGACAGATGCAACGGACAAGCAACACAACAAATAGAGTATCGTCGGTGGATTTAAACACCTCGATGAGCTAGGCCCGATGTTTAAATGAACAAACTCGATAAGACCATATTCTATTACTCATGATGTACATGTAGTTATTTTCATAATGATCGAAACAATTATTAAGTGTTCTACATTATCTGAGAAATATTAGTTTACAATGCCAACTTACACCGGCTCTGCACTTTACAAATCATTTATTTGAAAACAAAAAAAACAAAAAACAAACCACACACAATATTTAAACTGACATAACTGTCATTTATACATACCTTCATCAGTGTTTGCGCACAGTATGACCTATTTATGTATCTACGTGCCGTAAAACACCTTTCATTCATTCATTCATTCATTCATTCATTCATTCATTCATTCATTCATTCATTCATTCATTCATTCATTCATTCAATTCATTCATTCATTCATTCATTCATTCATTCATTCATTCATTCAATTCATTCATTCATTCATTCATTCATTCATTCATTCATTCATTCATTCATTCATTCATTCATTCATTCATTCATTCATTCATTCATTCATTAACCATGAATTTATGTATTTTCACTTACTTGATAAGACGAATGCACTGCCATGACGTTCACAGCCCGAGTCTGTACATCTCTGCCACAAACCCCATGTCTCGGTATCCAGATTATTCCACTGGGGAGAGGCAAAACTCACTATGTCCAAAATAAACCCCACCACCAGAAACACCAGCACCATCCACATTTGTAATGATAACGATATCATTGTTAGTTTTTAATCAAAGTTGGTTGATAACTTATCTAAACAGACTCTGTATACTCCAATAAATATAAGTTTTTACTTGCAATGATAACTGCAGACCTAGTCAGTACAGCTACTATATGAATATAACTGTATACGAGTGTGTTTGCACTTTAAAACAATAAACTCCTGGTTATTCCACAAATCGTAAAATGCACTATTATTGTTATTTTTATAAAATACTTCTCAGAAAATGATGACCAACAAAGTATGAAACACACGTCGTGACCTTCTTCCATTAAAATATTTCATCATTCTTTGTTTATTTCATTTTAAAGATTATCCTTATGTTAATAGTGTGACAACACTCACGTCTTAAGATGAGTAATCTGCCACTTTATAATCACTTACATCCGAAACAACAATTCAAGTCAAAAGCCAGTTTCCGAATATCAACTTAAACGATGTTTGATAATGTGCTTTCATCTATCCCATGCTAGCCCATGTTTTGAAGTATCCTGGCTATCTAGCGAATTGTCCCTTAACCTGTAACAAGTGTTTATTTGACACGCACATGTTTATCTGTCTTTCACGATCCGGATCCGGCAATTGTACTATAAACACGAACCTTGCAACAGCATGAGTAGGTGCGTTTTCATATGTGACTTATTCTTATATTAAACGTTGAATTGCATTGCATATTGGACAATATTATACCCTGGTAAGCTCCTCCGTGGTCGAGGGATTAACGACGTTGCGTTGTAAAACTTCTCGCCTCTGACTACTGTGGGTTCGAATTCCACTGAGAGCTTGACTTGAAAGTGAGAAAGTGTCGATTCTTATGAATGGCGGGAGGTATACAGTACAGTACCCATGAACTAATGGGAGGTCTGACTGCAACAAAAAAATTGACCGCCAGATATGGCCTAACATGTGATAAAATGACGCAAAACACCATTCAAACAAACAAACACATTTACACGGGTAGACTTCCGGAATTGACTTTTGTTGTTTTAGCCTTAGAAGGTATTATACCACTAATTATTTTCCCCACAGACACCAATGTTAAAGTGTCACATATTAATGGTTTGCTGCAAATTCAACTCAAGTATGGATAATGCAGCAGTGTAATGTTCATATGGAAAACTAATTTTCCACTTGAAAACTCACCAGAAAAGGTGGCGTCACAAGACATGTAAAAAAGTTCTTGTTTGTTTACTGAACAGGTCAAGGGTACAGCTGTTTTCATTGATTGACTGTTTTCATTGCTCACAAAGTGTAAGCTTAGAGTCGAAATTTCGAAAATATTCATCAGTGATCCATTAAAACTTATTAATACACTTCTTAAACCACAAATCGAATAGAAATTAGCAGAAATAGCACAAAGTGTTAATTGATGTAAACATGTTCCACACATGCAACCCTACATGTTGATACCAAAAAAAAACATAGTTCAATTGCAAACACGTCATTTTAAAAACGAAAAATATTGAAATTCAAATTTACGTCTTTTATAAACAAAATTGGACTAAAAACGCTCAAAACATATATAAAAACTATGGAAAACTTATTTCTGAGCTAATTTTACCAATTGTTATCGGAAAAGTGTCCCTAGGTACGAATCTGAACGAGTCCTAATTACTGCACGTATCTCTTGTAGGTATTATACCACTAATTATTTCCCCCATAAACACCAATGTTAAAGTGTCACATATTAATGGTTTGCTGCAAATTCAACTCATGTATGGATAATGCAGCAGCGTAATATTCATATAGAAAACTTATTTTCCGCTTGAAAAAACACCAGAGAAGGTGGGGTCACAAGACATGTAAGAAAGTTCTTGTTTGTTTACTAAACAGGTCAAGAGTACAGCTGCTTTCATTGATCGACTGTTTTCATTGCTCACAAAGTGTAAGCATAGAGTCGAAATTTCGGAAATGTTCATCAGTGATCCAGTAAAATATATTAATACACTTCTTATAAATATAACCACAAAATCGAATAGAAAGGGCAGTTTTCCTTTACTTATAATGCCTGTTTTCATCAAAAAAGGAGGGATTACTTTTTATTATAGGAACTACATTCGACTACACCTCGGAGGCTTACATATAATTAGTGGTGGTAAACCTAGAACATGCCTCTTCGTATTTCTTATTCTTAAATTTTGGTTCAAAATTATTAAGTCACAAGGCTCTTTAATCAACGAAGTTTATAAAGACCAAGTAAATAATAATGTTCGTGGGTCCTGGGCCTCAGAAGTACAGCGTTTGTTAAACGATCTAGGTTTTAACTATATATGGAATAATGCTAATATAACGAATCTTCAACTATCGAAAATTATAGAGCGACTAAAAGACGAGTATTATCAGCAATGGTATTCGACATTAGCTACATCACCAAAGCTAAAAACCTACAAGAAAATTAAAAACAATATTGGAGTTGAAAAGTACCTGAACTGTGTTGCAAACGAAAGGCATCGTATTTCTTTGACAAGACTAAGGTGTTCTGCCCATAAATTAGCTATAGAAGAAGGTAGATTTAAAAATGAAGAGAGATCTGAACGTAAATGTGTATTCTGTCAAATGAATGTAACTGAAGATGAATATTATTTTGTTTTAGTTTGTCCATGTTTTCGCGATATTAGAATTGAGTGTCTTCCTAAATACTATTGTCACTGGCCAAATTTACAAAAATTTAAATTGTTACTTACTTCTAGCCAGTCTAGTGTATTAAGTTAATTGGCAAAATATGTATATTTAGCGAATTTGAGACGTAGGAGTATAATAGATAATTAACGTGAATTATCGAGATTAACGTAATATTTATTATGATTGTAAACCATTATTCAAATATCTGTCTGAAACACATAGTTTTTGCCTACTGACCTTAGACTTATTTTCCGAAGAATTGCTATTGTGTGAAACCGCTAGTGCGAGGACTGATAGCACGAGTTGTAAATAAGCTTGACCGAAATGTATCCACTGTACAAACAAATTATATGTATAGAGTTGTTTTGTTTTCTTTCTCTCTCTCTTTCTTTTTCTGATGATTTTCCCCTCTGTATTAGTTATTATATATACTATTCGAAATTGTTTGTTTAAAATACTAGGTGTAAGTGCTCTTTTGTAGCTTTACTCCATGATAGTATCATACATGCTCTTCTCAATGTAATGTAACCGCCACATTGTAATAGGCGATGACCATTGTATGATGTTTATGCTGAATAAAATAATTGAATTGAATTGAACTGAATCGTATAGACATACTTTTTTTCAACCATAGGCAAACTTGTTCAGACATTAAAGGATGTACATCAGATATTAAAGGCTGTACATCAGACATTAAAGGCGGTACATCAGACATTAAAGGCTGAACATCAGACATTAAAGGCGGTACATCATACATTAAAGGCCGTACATCAGACATTAAAGGCGGTACATCATAAATTAAAGGCTGTACATCAGACATTAAAGGCTGTACATCAGACATTAAAGGCGGTACATCAGACATTAAAGACGGTAAGTCAGACATTAAAGACGGTACATCAGACATTAAAGGCTGTATACATCAGACATTAAAGGCGGTACATCAGACATTAAAGGCTGTACATCAGACATTAAAGGCGGTACATCAGACATTAAAGGCTGTACATCAGACATTGAAGGCGGTACGTCAAACATTAAAGGCGTACGGTACGTCAGACATTAAAGGCGGACATTAAAGGCGGTAAATCAGACTTTAAAGGCTGTACATCAGACATTAAAGGAGGTTCATCAGACATTAAAGGCGGTACATCAGACATTAAAGGCTGTACATCAGACATTAAAGGCGGTACATCAGACATTAAAGGCTATTCATCAGACATTAAAGACGGTACATCAGACATTAAAGGCGGTACGTCAGACATTAAAGGCGGTAAATCAGACATTAAAGGCTGTACATCAGACATTAAAGGCGGTTCATCAGACATTAAAGGCGGTACATCAGACATTAAAGGCTGTACATCAGACATTAAAGGCGGTACATCCGACATTAAAGGCTGTATACAGACATTAAAGGCTGTACATCAGACATTAAAGACGGTACATCAGACATTAAAGGCTGTACATCAGACATTAAAGGCGGTACATCAGACATTAAAGGCTGTACATCAGACATTAAAGGCGGTACATCAGACATTAAAGACGGTAAGTCAGACATTAAAGACGGTACATCAGACATTAAAGGCTGTATACATCAGACATTAAAGGCGGTACATCAGACATTAAAGGCTGTACATCAGACATTAAAGGCGGTACATCAGACATTAAAGGCTGTACATCAGACATTGAAGGCGGTACGTCAAACATTAAAGGCGTACGGTACGTCAGACATTAAAGGCGGGCATTAAAGGCGGTAAATCAGACATTAAAGGCTGTACATCAGACATTAAAGGAGGTTCATCAGACATTAAAGGCGGTACATCAGACATTAAAGGCTGTACATCAGACATTAAAGGCGGTACATCAGACATTAGAGGCTATACATCAGACATTAAAGACGGTACATCAGACATTAAAGGCGGTACGTCAGACATTAAAGGCGGTAAATCAGACATTAAAGGCTGTACATCAGACATTAAAGGCGGTTCATCAGACATTAAAGGCGGTACATCAGACATTAAAGGCTGTACATCAGACATTAAAGGCGGTACATCCGACATTAAAGGCTGTATACAGACATTAAAGGCTGTACATCAGACATTAAAGACGGTACATCAGACATTAAAGGCGGTACATTAGACATTAAAGGCTGTACATCAGACATTACAGACGGTACATCAGACATTAAAGGCGGTACATCCGACATTAAAGGCTGTACATCAGACATTAAAGGCTGTACACCATACATTAAAGGCGGTACTTCAGACATTAAAGGCTGTACATCAGACATTAAAGACGGTAAGTCAGACATTAAAGACGGTACATCAGACATTAAAGGCTGTATACATCAGACATGAAAGGCGGTACATCAGACATTAAAGGTTGTACATCAGACATTAAAGGCGGTACATCAGACATTAAAGGTTGTACATCAGACATTACAGGCGGTACGTCAGATATTAAAGGCGTACGGTACGTCAGACATTAAAGGCTGTACATCAGACATTAAAGGCGGTTCATCAGACATTAAAGGCTGTACATCAGACATTAAAGGCGGTACATCAGACATTAAAGGCGGTACATCAGACATTAAAGGCGGTACGTCAGACATTAAATGCGGTAAATCAGACATTAAAGGCTGTACATCAGACATTAAAGGCGGTTCATCAGACATTAAAGGCGGTACATCCGACATTAAAGGCTGCACATCAGACATTAAAGGCTGTACATCCGACATTAAAGGCTGTACATCATACATTAAAGGCTGTACATCAGACATTAAAGACGGTACATCAGACATTAAAGGCGGTACATCAGACATTAAAGGCTGTACATCAGACATTAAAGACGGTACATCAGACATTAAAGGCGGTACATCAGACATTAAAGCGGTACATCAGGATTAAAGTAGGGGTCTAGGGGCCCGACTTAAATTTAAAAAATAATGATATTTTCTGTATAGTCTTTCAAAAGAAAAGTTACTTCAATATTAAATAAATAGTGACTCTTCTTCAAATTTTTGAATGCTTGTTCTTTTTCAAGAAAAATCACAGAAACACATATTTTAAGTAAAATCCATTTTGTTGTTTAATTGGCCATTTAAAGAACAAGATGGATTTTACTTAAAAGTAGTATTTCTGTGATTTTTCTGTGTTCGAAAATTTGACGAAGAGTTACTATTTATATAATAATGATATTTTATATTCTTAAGTGCCTAAAATTAATGAATGAGTCTAAAATGACCACTTATTTACAAGATAATTCAATCTGCATAGTAATATGAGTTATCCTAGGCTACGTACCAGGGGCAGTTTAAGCATTGCACGCTTCTATTCAAAATGTACGGTGAATTCAAACTTTAGACTTTAGCAACACGGTGTTAACTAACAATACGGCGTTAACTAACAACACGGTGTTAACTAACAACATGGCGTTAACAACATATTTTGATTGATATAACATTGTAATCATGGATTGGAAATTTTTTAAAATTTAGGAAGTTTCTAGAAAACCCCTGATGTTTCCCCTTTAACACTATATGATACTACTGGTAATGTTCTTCTATTTAATAAGCTTCTAGATTGATTTAGTTTTCGAGATATACAAATAAATGAATACTAACATACAGTGCCAAATGAAATATCAGGAAAACATCAGTGTTATTCCACAAATTGTATGAACCTGGTTTAAACCCCCAGTGGCCTTTTTGCCATTGACCGTTCCAAGGCAGTAGCCCTTTTGTGAACCCATTTGTGTTTGTGATGTCACTTGTCTTGTTTCTTATTTACATTGTAGTTATTGTTTGTTTTCATGCGTGTTTTAGTTGACTATATTCAATGGAAGCCACTTTTTCTATTTGACTTTTATACCTACTATTAATAGGTGATGTAAGTATATCGCCGAGATGATCATGTATATATGAATACAAAAACAAAACCTTAAAAGCCACCTGATAATGTCCTCAATGAATTGGCAGAAGCCAAAGCAATAAGATAAATTATATGAACCGTTAATTGTACGACGAGACAGGGTTGAACGAAACGTATCAAACATAACTGTCCTAAAACAAAAGTGGGCTACTTCGTCTCTCATAATCTAACGATGGAAATATATAGATTATTTAACCTATATGTTCAATTATAGAAAAATTCTTCACTAGATGATAGGCGTGTGGTTCTTTTCACAGATGCGGTTGTGTGAAAAAAGACGTTTTGAGGTATTGCATCTTGTATTAAATCTCATGAATCTACTTTTTTTTTGATTGTTTGTGTTTGTTGCTTCCAAGGGATATCACTTTTCAGTATGTATTGACATTCATACTAGCGTTTGTTTAGTACTGTATGGCGGCTGTAAAGTTTTATCCGCTTACAAATCAGTAGTGTTGTTACTTACTTGTCTTTTGAAATGATCCAACCCAATATTTGTGGCTTTAAAGTAGAATACCGCTTAAGCCGGTGTGAGAGGTGTTGCACCTTGTATTATCTCTCATGAACAGACTCAATAAAACCGAGTCTGCTACTTTCTATCTTGTTTGTGTTTGTTGCTTCCAATGATTCTCTTTTTCAGGATTTACTGTAACAACAAGTACAGGATATCCTTATAATCCTCGAATGAATGATAAACTTATAAAACTGAAGATAAAATAAAAACAAAGACAGAGAGGGCATGTGGACGCTCTACTGGCTTATGGCTCTTATATGTCATAACATTCCCATCAGTACTTCTTTTAAACTAGAAGGCCATGGCCTGTTATAAGGGTCCAGCTTTTTTATTTGACCAAACACCAGTGTCAGTCCCAAAATGTATTAAATTAAAGTCATTAATGCATGTCATGTAGCGGAGACCGGACGTGACCTATGTTTAGTCGAAAGTAGGTCACAGCCACCCGAAATGTTCACTTGATGTTAGATGCATATAAGGAACATTCTGATTAAGTCTGATGAAAATCCTGCGAGAAAAAAGCAAGATACGCATGTCGTAGCAGAGACCGGATGTGACCTATATTTCGTCAAAGTAGGTCACAGTGACCTGAAATTTTGCACATGACATTAAATGCATATAAGGAATTAGATATATATAAGGAACATTCTGGTGAAGTTTGGTAGAAATTCTTGAGACAGAAGCAAGATAAGCATGTCGTAGCGGTGTCAAAAGTAGGTCACAGCGACCAGAAATTCTGCACATTATTTTAGATTCATATAAGAAACATTCTGGCAAAGTTTGGTGAAAATCCTGCGTGAAAGAAGGAAGATACGCGTGTCGTAGCAGAGACCGGACGTGACCTGAATTGTGTCGAAAGCAGGTCACAGCGACCTAAACGTTTGCATAGGACGATATATACATTGGAGGAACATTCTGGTGAAGTTTGGTGAATATTCCACGAGAAAGAAGCGATAAACGTGTAGTAGCGGAGACCGGACTTTACCTGAAATTGGTCGAAATTAGATCACAGAGACCCGAAATTGTGCACATGATTTAAAATGCATATAAGGAACATTCTGGTGAAGTGTGGTGAAAGTCAAGCAAGAAAAAAGCAAGATAAGCATGTAGTGGCGGAGACCAGACGAGACCTGAATTTCGTCAAAATTAAGTCACAGCGACCCAAAATTGTGAACCTAATGTAAAGAGATTTAAAAAGATCGGACGGGGAAAGTAGCATTCAAGGAGGACAGTCAACCACAAAATACAGAAACAAACACGCAGACAAACAAACAAGAAGGCAAAAGTAATAATAAATGCAAACGACATCACAAACACAAAAAGTGTTGACAATAGGGCTACCGCCTTGGAACTGTCAGTGGCAAAGTAGGCCACTGGGTGTTTAAACCGGTTCTAGGGTGCACCAAACCGCACACTTACCCTACTTTTATCCCATTAAAACAGGACAGATGCATATATGAAACATTCTGATAAAGTTTATTGAAAATCCTGCAAGACAGAAGCAAGATATGCATGTCGTAACAGAGACCGGACATGACCTATATTTCGTCGAAAGTAGGTCACTACGACCCACAATTTGGCAAATGATGTAAGATGCATATAAGAAATATCCTGGTGAAGTTTAGTCAAAATCCTGCAAGAAAGTAGCAATATACGCATGTCGTAGCGGAGACTGGACTTGACCTATATTTCGTCGAAAGAAGGTCACAGCGACCCAAAATTTGGTGCATGATGTTAGATGCGTAGAAGGAACATCCTGGGGAAGTTTAGTCAAAGTCCTTCTAGAAAGAAGCAAGATACGCATGTCTTTGCAGAGACCGGACATGACCTATATTTCGTCGAAAGTAGGTCACAACGACCCTACATTTGGCAAATGATGTTAGATGCATACATGGAACATCCTGGTGAAGTTTAGTCAAAATCCTGCAAGAAAGAATCAATATACGCATGTCGTAGCGAAGATCGGATGTGACATATTTCGTCGAAAGTAGGTCATAGCATCCCAACCCTCCTTTCCATATAAGCGTTATACCCTGCAAGTTTCATTGCATTACCCCACTCCTGACAAGCATTTTTGAGCAGAAATAATTTTTCTATAGTAACAGCGAACTTAAACTTGAACCCAGTGACCCCAATGTGCTGTCAAAATATCTACAGAAAAGCGTGTTATGTATATATTCTAAGATAGAACTTTTGTTACGAACAACTGCACCATTTCGAAACATAAACACTGAGATGCCAATATAGTGTGTTCTTACCACTTATTGCGATAGAAATAAAAAAGATAATGAAACATAATAATAAATAAATAATAATAATAAAAATAATAAATACACAAAGTAAATGAAAATTCCCCTTTTATTCACAAAAGGAAGGATAATTCTTTACTAGCCGCCAGGCTGACACTTTTTGTGCTGAAATATGTATGTTACACCTTCACGAGTAATATCATGGCAATCTATAATTTCCTGTTCTACGAAAATCCTTTTTTAAATCCGTGTAAAAACATAAACATTTCCGTTTAAACACCAAAAAAATCCGGGATTTCCATTCAGTTTGTGAGGGTTAAACCATTGAAATTTAATAACCTTTCTATTTTAGACACGATGGACGTACATTAAAGAGGCTCTACCTATATCTTTTTGTCCACCAATTGATATAAACTTTACTTAATTATAAAGAGGACTATGGAAAAGGTAAGTGGCAATAATTTCACCCAATGTAATATGCTTTTTGATGGGGAAAAACAGGATTGAAAAGATCGGATTTTTGAAATTGTATTCGTAAATGTTTTAGATCTTATTCGTTTAAAATCGGAACTACCTCGTCTGATTAGCGAAGAGTTCCGATCGATTCGTTTGCTATCGGAACTGCGCCGAATAGTTTGTAATCGCATTGCGCATGTCCGAGAAAATCGTAAAAACTCGTAGTTCTCCGGCAGGAATAAACGGCTGGGCAGCATTTTATTCAAGATATTGTTTTGATCATAATTAATAATTTACAGAACTGGAATACGAACCATGTTTCTTCTTAGAATACTCATAAAATAGGTTTGTATACATATAAATGCAGTAATATTGAGTATTTAATATTTTACATTAAAAATCGCGTAGATATAGGTAGTGCCTCTTTAACTTTCGCGTGAAGGACATTTAATAATAGAGGACATAAATAGTGTTTATTTTCTTAATGAAACAACCCCCTGATAACCGCTTATTATCGAACGTTATAAATGACAAAAACAATACAACAGTTAATGAATAGACTGAACGTGTCACTTCTGATAAATAAAGCACCGGGTTAAATAAAATAATATTACAACTGCATCAAAAAAGAGTATTTATTTAAAATCCAGCAATTGACAATTCATTTAAAATGTGCTTTAATGTCATCAGCAATATCAACAGTTCCTGTTTCACTGTTTCACTGTGCATGTATTTTCCTGTCATCCTTGTTAGCAGCATTAACATTCCCAACTGGACTGGAATCATCTTGTTGGTGGGTGTCGATGTCCATTCTTGTGTAGTTCACTTTGAACACGGCCATGAATGGTACCGTAGCTATATACACACCACACAGTGCCCAGCTCATCCATGCCATACCTACAATATAATATAATAATAATACACACAAGCTTTGCTGACAACTACCCTAGAACCTGGTTTAAACCGCCCGGGGCATTTTTACCATTCACTGTTCTAAGGCGGTAGCCCTATTAATCAACCCGTTTGTGTTTGTGATGTCGGATGCCTTGCTTATTAACATTGTAACTTGTGTTTGTTTTATGCGTGGGTTTAGTTGACTGTGTTATGTGAAAGCTAAATTTCTTGTTCAACTTGTATACTTACTTGTTTCATGTCCTGGCTAGTATGGTCGGCTTAATGGATAACAATCTGTCTAATAATGCAAAACGATGTGAGAGAGAAAAATTAAGTATGATCCCCGTTAACTAAGAGAGAGAGAGAGAGAGAGAGAGAGAGAGAGAGAGATACAGACAGAGAGAGAGAGATCATGCAACTAAGAGAGAGAATCAGGGATAGAGAGAGCGAGAGTGACCCCGCAACTCGGAAATGCTCCCCTATGCAGTGGCAATAAGACGTTTGTGGATAATAAACCTCAAAACTGTTACTCATTTTCCAAGCTCGAAGGGTAACGTTCCAACATGATTACAATCAAGGTCAAATATATTTGGAGCGTCGGAGTACTTATCCCACCCAATCAAAATATTTCTAATGCAAACAAACTAAGAAGGATAACAATATCGGACAGGGAAAGCAGCATTCAAGGACGACAGTCAACCACAAAACACAAAAACAAACACGCACACACACAAACGAAAAGGCAAAAGTAATAAAAATGCAAACGAAATCACAAACACAAAAGGGTTGACAAAAGGGCTACCACCTTGGAACGGTCAGTGGCAAAGTAGGCCACTGGGGGCTTAAACCGGTTGTAGGGTGCACCAAACCTCACACTTACCCTACTGTCATCCCATTAAAACAGGACAGTGTAAATAAAGAAATCCCCGCCATGATCTAATCTCTAACCAAGGCAGCATCAATAGGCAATATAAGTAAAACACCAATATGCTCGTGTAAATATAATACAAAAAAAATAGCCTAGAAAGCCACAATGAAGGTACTCAATGACTTGGCAGAAGCCAGAGCAGTAAGAGAATACACCATTATGGGCACGATAAGAAAGATCATGGACAAACATCAAAAGCCACCGTCCCAATGGGCTTTAGATAGTCGTCATCATAGATTCCACAGCCTGTCCGGTCATCTTACAATTAAAGAGGAAAGCATAGTGGCTAACTGTAAAAGGTCATCATCGTGGCTAACCAGATTTTTTTCCCAGCTACCTAAGTAGGAGGATGCTTATTGATATGCTAGCGTATCTTGGCCATTGTCTAATCTGTACCTTTTATATTAATTTCATGGCTGTTTAGCTTGTGTTTGTTAGATCTGATAACTTTCATTTTATGGTGAGCTTCTGTTGCTGTAAATAAAATGTTGTAGTTATCATGTGTTATTTGTTTTTTAACAACACATCTTTTGACACCTTTGCATTTTTTTGTTCCAGTATTATTAGCCAAAATGTAAGAGTATGATTTGCTTCTCAATCCAACAAATTCTACGATTATTGCACCACAAGCTTCGTCTTTTATTTTACCAATAACGGTTTTGTTATTATGAAAATAAAATTTACTTTTCGGATAATAATCACTGTTGTCAAAAAGTTCCCTGTCTTTGTAAAGATCAGCATACACATCTTCTGTCCTGATTTCATAACAAGGAATCAGTGTATCTTTTTAATTGTATTTGTTTTAGTATAATTGTAGTGGAAATCATACATTAAGTATTTTGACAAGTCCAGAATACACATACCGACATAACATGTGCGATTTAAGACCAGTCTTTCTTTTATCCTATTGATGGCAAATACGTTTTTACTGAACTCTTTACAATAAATAAATAAAGGTCTTGCTGCGTATTTCAAAAGGACTTCCTCGTCATGCTTTAGCTTAACATTAATTATTTTTTATTAAGTTTCCATGGGTTTGCCAAAAGCAGAATTATTCATGAGCTTGAAGAAATCTTTTTCAAAAGCATTTTACCAGCTGTTCTTTTTGTATTATTGGAGTCTATGTACACTTTTAACTATTGAGACTCGTAAAACTGGAGTATCCTGTGTACTTTTTTTGAATTTTTATTCCCAACTTTTGATACAGTTTAAAATTTCTGTAGTGTGTAACATATTTTTTCTTATCCTTCAATGCTGTGACAAGTTATTTTACTTTGCTTGGCCCAAAATTAAACTTTTTTAAAGTTTTTACAATAGTCTGATAACCACTCGTCTTTTATTTCCAAAGTTACTTGAGCGAGAGGGTAGTCATTATGCAAAGAAATATAAACAGATCGGACAGGGAAAGTAGCATTCAAGGAGGACAGTCAACCACAAAAGGCATTATTTAAAAAATAATAATATAATTTGAATTTAGAATGAAATGCAAATATTGTTAATTTTTTTGGATGTTTTCGATTCTTTTGAAATGTGCATTGATTGTTTTTTATTTTACATAGTCAACAAAAAGACACATTGTAAAACTTGTATAGCGGTAGACTTTGTTTCAAGTGCACCTATGCATGTGCGAATTGTAATAGTACTTGTGGAGTTTTTGATTGGGAACGTATTTGTTTTAATTGCGGAACTCACAACGGATATGATCTTATTGCAGTTTATGGGCTTGTTCGCAAGAAAACGTATAATTTATCCCCTACGGAGAAACAGATGTGAGGATTTGTTTTACCAAATTGGTAAATATTTTAGCTAAAATAAAACGCCGAAAAAGACTAATTGAATTTGATTAGATTTTTCAAAAAACTATTGATATGCTAGTAATACAATGAAAACCAAAACCCATTAAAGTAAAAGCCACAATGGACAAGTATAATATAATGTGGGAACATGCTGAAAAATAATTATTATGGTGTGTTTTCAACAAAACCTTTTACTTTGCTATTCTGGTTTTACTCATCAGGACTGCGATTATTGGGGGAACTGCTCCAACATCAGCTATAAAAACAGAAATTGCTGGGACCAATGTCAATACAGCAGTGCAACCAATTATTCCGCTTGTAACCCTGTGTTAATCCTACCACACAATTTATAACTAAGTGTGTATGCCGCTGCTTGGCGTGTGAAGTCAGTAATTAATTCTTCCTTGCTTTTAATGTCTTTCCTTATAATAATAATTAGATTAATTAAAACATTTAGAAAATAATTATCAGGCTGATATTTTACCTATTTTTAATAATTCATCAATTATGCTAATACCTTTATTTATTAATTCTTGACTATTATTTCCTAATTCAATACTTCCGCATGCTAGTTCAAGATCATTAATCAAATCATCAGGGCTATGGTAATATTCGACGCAGCCTCCAAAAATCTTCTTGAACTTTGAAGAACCTTAATGAATTGGCAAACCAGATAATTCTGTCAGTTTTTTAAATACATTTTGAGACAGCTTTGAATAAGTTTTGTTATTATTGTAACGTTTTGTTATTAAATCAATAAAATCACTGTCTACTTTCTGATTTAATACAATTGCTTCTCCTTGTTTGGCAATAAGTTTGTGATGACCAGTAAGTTCAGACAAATCAATTTGCAAATTAACGTAATTACCATCGTTAGTAACCACCTTATAAGCATTTCTATTTTGTTGTAATCCCTTGCTTGATTCCTACTCGTATTTTCAATTCTTTTTCTATAATGTTTAATGGCTTCTGAATCCTTTGTTAGAGCTGGCCTACTTAGTTTATATGCTTCATTTACGGTTGCATCCTTTTCAATTCTAACTTCGTTAGTAAGTGCTGCCGCGGCCAATTTAATGGACCCATTCATTAGCACGTTTAATTATATCTTCAAACTCTAATTTATCTCTAACCGCCCTTGATGGTAAGGGCAAATCATACACAACCACTACAGCTTTATTTATTTCATTTTTAATCATAATTACCGGTTAGGCATGCTCTACGAGGCTCTTCAGCCAATAACTGAGGTATTCTCTGATACGCTACTCTTCCTTGTACTTACTCACCTACAGCTCTAGGAAGAGTAGGTAATTGTTGATTTTTTTCAGGAAGGGTATCTACCTGTTTAGTTAACTGTTCTGACTGCTCTTTTATTTTGCTAGTTACCGGTTTAAATATTGCTTTGCATATTTCACTAGACAGACCCCTTTTTTAGTCTTTTTGAATAACTTTATTTTCATATTCTTTATCAAGATTACTTGATGACTTCATTTTATCTGCTAATTCTTTCCACTTTAACAAAGACATATATAATATAAGGTTAGATAAAATAAGATAAGTTAAGATAAGTTAAGATAAAATAAGTTAAGTTATATTGATTGTAAAACATGCATGATTTATATTTTAATTGTTTTCTTGGTTGCTTTCTTGGCCGGGGGCTCAACTGGTGCCTTGGCAACTTTTTGTAATTTGCCATTATTTGATAAGGCTAGTAGTGCTCTTTGTTTTTCCAAGCGTGCTATTCTATCCCTAAGCGTTTTCTGTTTTTTCTTCTGTCCTTGTTTTGTTGGCTAGTTGCTTTCTCAAACCATTTAATTCTCTCTCTGTTGCAATGAGATAAAATTGGATAGCTGTCTTGTTGGTTCCTTTTATACTTCCCGGCTTTTTTTTGCAACCCTGGGAGCTTTTCCTTCTGTTGGTTTTGGTAAAGGTTTAGTAACCTGTTCCATGACGTAATATTTGACTTAATTAGCTTCAAAATATACTTCTTCTATTCCTATTCTTTTTCCAAATTGGATTGTTTTTATTCCACAATAAACTTTAGACATTATACTAGTAGGTTAGATAATATTAATATTATAAAGTATCATTATAATGGAAATTCCGAACTATGATATGAAAACAGAAAATGTTAATTTCAAACAGATATGGAACTTTATGTCATGTTGTTGTTTTAGAATGCTAATTTGTGGTCATTCAGGATCCAGTAAAACAAATCCGTTAGTTCACGTATTGTTAAAACGTTTAGTGTACTATGACATTATTTATTTATTTGCATTAAGTTTGGAGCAGTCAAAGTATAAAGTTTTATCGCAAATAATTGAAAAAATAGCAAAACATAATAAAATTCCAGTTGAAGACATATTAGAATGTCCAAATAATGAAGTTATCCCTTTGAATGATTTTGACTGCGAAACTCAAAAGGTTATTTTTGACGATTATGTTTGCGAGCGTAATCAAAACGATATTATCAATTATTTCATCCAAGGCAGACACACAGATTGTTGCGTAATTTATTTATCACAATCTTACAACAAAACTCCCAAAGACATTCGCTTAAATTGTTCTTATTATATCTTTTTTTGCAACTCCAGTTAATCGTGAGCTGGGTATGCTTTCTAATTAACAAGATGTTAGTAAAGATCAGTATAAAAAAAAGCAACTAACAAGCAATATGACTTTCTATATCTTGATCGCCCGAGGAAGTTGATCAAAAGAAACTTCATAGGTGAAATTTAATCTAACCTTATTATATAATGGGACTTTTTAATGATATTGGAAGCGTTGAAGCTATTTCAGGCAGTTTTAATGTAACAAATGCTGGTAGTGTGTTGTCAGGATGTGTAAAACGGAAACATCTGGTTAATTATCTTCACAAGGGCAAACACCAGGAAAAAAGTTTTAAGAAATGATCTTAACATGGCCAATAACAGACTTGTCAATATTGGTAATCCAGCTGGACCAGATGATGTAGCAACAAAGCAATTTACTATAAGACGAATAACAAAGGCGATAGGCGATTTTAAATATTGATAATATTCCAAAAATGAGGAAAATATTAACAACAGGTGTTGATGACAAAATAAGTGAAATACAAAAGCAATTGCAAACAAACCGTGAGAAAATGATTGATATTCCAAACGGTTTAAAAGATGAAATAAAACTTGTGGGTGATGCTTTAAAAGAAAGAGGTTGAAGTGGACAATAGCGAGCTCTATAAAACGTTAAGCGATAAAATACAAGTTGGTGTTGAAAGTATTAATGAGGGGATTCAAAAAATCAATCAACAAATGGTGGACAATAATGAGCTTGAAGCTACTATTGCTGATGCTTCGTGACAAATGAGAAATACTGATAGCGAAATAACTGGAATTAAAAAAAAATGAACAGATAAGCACTAACGTTGACGATATCAAAAAATAGTTTGAAGACATCATAAAACGAATGGTTGACGGCGAGACGCTGGAGAAGACATTGAACAAAATGGTCGACAAAAATGAACTCGAAGAGGTTATAAATGAGGTTACAAGACAAATGAGAGCAACCCAGGATGAAAGAAGCAGAGCTTTTGATAACGAAATAACTCTTCTTAAAAATCATAATCAAAAGTATGATAGTCGCCACACAGTACTCCTTGAGACAATTGATGAGTTGAAATTAAAAGTAGACAAATTCAAGTCGGATTACATTGTTTGAAGCTACAATAGATGGAATAAGCATTACGGGAAATACTACTAATCTAAGTAACATTAGTTTTGTATCATATCCAACACAAAAAACTACTTAAAAGAACCAAATGTAATACTTGTCTGGACGCGTTTACTCTTGTAACCAATTTGTTTATAAAAAGTGAAGAATATTATACAGTGAAGCCATACAACCAAAGTGTTAAAGCCGGACGTTATGTATTTGAAATAGATTTTACTTATAAAGGAGCAGATGAACTTTATTTTTGTCAATCATCATAAGATATGCTGTCCAAAAATAGAAGGAGAAAAACGCATATTTTGATTTTTACCCAATCATAAAACCTAACACTACTCAAGTTTTTAATTTTGAGAAATCAAGTTTTAAAATGTTTTATGTTAGAATTTAATTGTATCTATTTATATGTATAATATGTATAATGGAACGTAAGTAGCATTCCATTTAATCTAACCTATATTAAATGGAACAAGCAAGCTCTAACACACCGAGTAATTTTACAACTGTATTTGACAGGCCATTGATATTAGAAAAAAACAAACAGTATGGTATAAGACGTGATAAGATTAATTCTATGATTTACTCGTGGTACAATATTGTTCTTGTTTGAGGAAGTTGTCGTTATTGATACTGTTGGAAATGAATTAGTTATAGTTTAATCTAACTTATCATGTATATGACTTACCAATTTTTTTCAGTTAATTTGACAGAAGGGCAAAAGAGGAGTTTAGCAAAAGATATGAAAACAAAAGTGAATTAACACTCATGCTAAAGATTAATCAACTAAATTGTGATTTCACTTTGCTGCTGATAGCTACTCAGGTTAAGAATATTATTAAAGCTAGAACAATGACTAAAACAATATTACCAACAGTTGCTAGATTTGCTCAAAAGTATTAGCACCACTAGCAACAGGAGCACTTAGCGGTTTGGCAAGTACTCGAATCGGTAAACTATTCGGAAATGGAATGGTAACTATACCTAGCAATAAAAATCACTACTTGAATCAAGTGTGCTAACACCGTCACAAAGAAAAAAGAGATTAAAAAGTAAGAAGGTTGCTGCCCTATTAAACTAACCAGGCAACAACAACAAGACGGATGATTTCTTGGACTACTTGCATCATTAGGAATTCCTTTAATTGGATCTTTTTTTAGTGGCTTGACGGGAATATGTTTGCAAGAAGGCAGAAAAGGAAAAGGATTAAGAGTTGACCGCGGAAATGGTTTACAAGCATATTCAATTAGACCATATGAATTGGAAATGATAAAATCTGACCAAGAGGTATTTAAAATTGAAAAAGTTATAAGACGTGATTATAAAAAGAAACAAGATAAGGTTAAATGGAAGGGCTATAATGATGATTTTAATAGTTGGGTACCGTTCAAGGACATCTAAAAATGAGATATAGGGTCCTATAGAAACCACAGCGTCCGAACGCAATGGCATCGTAGGTCCGCACTGTACTGCAAACAAGGACTTGATAATACAATGAAAGAGACAAAAAAACAACAGAAAGGGTGGTGAAGACAGGGTAACCGACTTGGAACGGTCAGTAACTGGTTAGCTTGAATCGATTTTATATGCGCACAATCCTGGCTATTATCCTGTCTTCAGCGCCCAAATAGACAAGCCAGTGTAAACAAAACTACATCCCATCAAAAGGAATTCTCTAACAATAAAGTCCACATCCAGAGAAACTAACTAAAGAAACACATACAAAATAATAATCATCTCAGGATGTATCCAGAATCGTACTGAACAACCATAGTAGTTGCAGCTAAAGAGAAAACCAATCTAGAGTACGACCAGAAAACCCGAGGGACGACAGCTCATGCACCAACCTCCCTTAGTTGGGGTTTCAGTAGGTGCAATCATAGAGTCCGAAGAGGTAGTCCAGTCATTGCACAATTTAAAAGTGAAGCGTAATGACTGACTGTAGAGGGATCAACACTAAACATGCAGTGCGCTGTAAAACCAAAGGGTTATATCCTCTTCTGACGAACTTCCTGATTAAATTTGTAAAGCGGTCAGGAAACCCGTCAGACCCCTTTAACTTTCGAGGTTTATAGACCACATCTCCATAAAATAAGGGTTGTGATATGCCTAGTCGCAGAAGTGTTTTAAGGTTGGTGTTGTACTCTTCCAGCAGGCCCTCGTTGCGGCGGTAGAATTTAGAGAAAGATCTTCGTAGTTTGTGATAACGAAAACCCTGCTTAAGAAGTTTACTTGTAATAACTTGATTTCGATCATTTCAAGACATAAAAGCGCGTTAACGATATGAAAATATAATATATTACTATATTAATAATGGTGTGCATATATGATAAACACATATTTGAACGTATCGAAAAACTAAAAACTAAATATCTTAACTTGTTAACAGATACTAAAAATCTTGCAACAAAATATGATAATTGTGGTGACAATATAGACACATGCATAATTTATAATAAAAATAAATTCAAATATCAGTTGCGTTTGTGTGATATATTAAAAATGGTAAAAAGAAATAAAAGCAAGCTTAAAAAATTAAAACTTGATATATTGGTATACCACTATTATATAGGTCTGAAGGCAAACAATTTATTTTTAAAATAATGACTATTGTTTGCATTACTTTTTATGTTGGGTTGACGAATAATTACTCTTTTCATATCGTTTCCTATCGAGTTGTTGTTCTCGCTAACCACATTACATCAGGTTTCCAATTTGATAGTCAAAGAGAAATAACTCCTACTTTCATTTTTTGGTGAATTAATACGGGGTTATATCTCTTAGCATTTTTCCAATACAATGGTAAAGGGAAAATAACTCCTACTTCCATTTTATGGTAAATTAATGTTGGGTTATATCTCTTGGAATTTTTCAATATGGCGGTTTTCAAAATTAAAGCAAATACTAAAGCAATTATTACTAACATGATGAATTTACCATATGTTATCACAACACGGTGATAATTAGAATTATAAACAATGAATTTAAGTTGTTATTGCCATTATGCAAATTCGAATACCCGTTTTAATGTCATGCTGCATAGTGTATTGTATATAACAGCGACCGGTATATAGTGTAACTAGTCGTGTGCCTGTGAGTGCCCGGTTAACCTGGTGAAAATAACAGTTATTTGCTAATTTGTCGTAGTCTCGCAATTATGGCGCCTAGTAGATGAGTTTCTGAGTAGATTTACCTATCCCTTTGACGAGACATGGAGCTAACATCAAATAAAGTAACCTCTGGTGCGACTAAATCGCCCGTAAGTTGATACAAAAACGTAACCTCGGCCGGCTTAATCGCCCGTAAGTTACTGAATACAAAAAAGTTACTCTGGCGCGGTTTAATCGCCCGTAAGTTAATACCAAAGATGTTCTCCAAGCTTACGAAAAAGACTCAGGAAAGCTCAGAAAAGAAAAGGCTTCAGGTTGCGAGATGAACCCAAACGCAGATTTCCTAATTGAAACCAGACTAACCACATTAACGGTTTTGCGCAGCAGGTTAAAAAGAAAAAATAATTCGCGCACAGTCGTTAATGTAAAAGGCCAGAGCATGGCACGGAGCTTTTGCAAATATATATATATATATTAAAACTTAATATACAGGTCTAAAAGCAGACTTATTTGAATAGCCACGATGAGGATGATTTCTCTGCTCCTTCCGACTTTGTTTGATCGCATTAACACTATTTTGAAAGGGTGGGATAAGTACTTCGACGCCCCAAAAGATATTTGACCTTGTTTTGTAATCATGTTGGAACGTTATCTTTCGGGCTTGGAACATGAGTAGCAGTTTTTGAGGTTTATTATCCACAAACGTGTTATTGCCACTGCATGGCGGAGCATTTCTGCCAGTCGTTTCGCCAGGGTTTGGAATAATCTTTGTTTACTAATTTTGTTTGCTTATTGGAAACCTAGTTATAAGTAGTATAGGAAGTGGCGTGTCTGGGGAAGTTTTTCCTGAAGGGGTTTACAAAACGAGTTTTAAAATTTGTTGGTGGGGCTTGATAGCACAGCGTCATCTCAGCTCGGAACTGATTGGAAGTTGTTTCGATCGTTCTTTTTCCTGGTGATTTCAACTTGTTTTGCATGCTGCAACACGCAAATATGCCATCGTTTCATGGGGGGAACCCCGAGGGGAACTGCGCAAGACACCACACTTTCTATACTACTGAGAGAGGCTCAGAGAGAGAGAGAGAGAGAGAGAGTGGGAGAGAGAGACCCCGCAACTAAGAGAGAGAGAGGGAGAGAGTCATAGAGAGAGAGAGACCTCGCAACTAAGAGACAGAGAGAGAGACAGAGAGAGAGAGAGAGAGAGAGAGAAGGAGAGAGTCAGAGAGAGAGAGAGAGAGAGAGAGACCCCACAACTAAGCAAAAGAGAGAGTCAGAGAGAGAGGCAACAGAGATAAAGATAGTCACAGAGAGAGAGCCAGACCCCGCAACTAAGAGAGAGAGAGCAAGTCAGAGAGAGAGAGAGAGACCCCGCAACTAAGATCGAGGGAAAGAATCACTGAGAGAGATACCACGTAACTAAGAGAGAGTTAGAGAGGGACACCGCAACTAAGAGAGAGAGAGAGAGAGAGAGAGAGAGAGAGAGAGGGAGACAGAGAGTGAGAGAGACCCACAACTAAGAGAGAGAGAAAGAGAGAGAGAGAGAGAGAGAGAGAGAGAGAGAGAGAGACCTCGCAAATAAGGGATATTGGGAGAGCGTCATAGAGAGAGAGAGACCCCGCAACTAAGAAAGAGAGAGAGTCTGAGAGAGATAGAGACTCCGAAACTAAGAGAGAGAAAGTCATAGAGAGAGAGACTCCGCAGCAAAGCGAAAGAGAGAGTGTCGGAGAGAGAGGCCGATCCACTAGAAGAGGAAGATATAATCAGAGAGAGACAGAGAGAGAGAGAGACAGAGAGAGAGAGACTCCGCAACTAAGAGAGAGATAGAGTCAGCGAGAGAGACATCGCAAATAAGAGAGACAGAGAGAGAGTCAGAGAGAGAGAGAAAGACCCCGCAACTAATGAAGAGAGAGAGAAAGAGAGTCAGAGAGAGAGAGACCCCACAACTAAAAGACAGAGAGAGAGAGTCAGAGAGATAGACCCCGCAACTAAGAGATAGAGAGAGAGAGTTAGAGAGGGAAAGAGCGACAACGTTTCAATAGAGAGAGAGAGAGAGAGAGAGATAGAGAGAGAGAGAGAGAGACCCCACAACTAAGAGTCGAGTTAAGTCATTTTTCCTACTGACCGTTCGAGGTGTATACCTAAAGTCGAGTTAAGCCATTTTGCCTACTGGCCGTTTGAGGTGTATACCTAAAGTCGAGTTAAGCCATTTTGCCTACTGACCGTTCGAAGTAGGTTACGTGGTGTATACCTAACGTCGAGTTAAGCCATTTTGCCTACTGACCGTTAGAATAGGTTACGGTGGTGTATACGTATAGTCGAGTTAAGCCATTTTGCCTACTGACCGTTCGAAGTAGGTTACAGTGGTGTATACCTTACGTCGAGTTAAGCCATTTTGCCTACTGACCGTTCGAAGTAGGTAGCGTTGGTGTATACCTAACGTCGAGTTAGGCCATTTTGGCTACTGACCGTTCGAAGTAGGTTACGTTGGTGTATACCTAAAGTCGAGTTAAGCCATTTTGCCTACTGACCGTTCGAAGTAGGTTACGTTGGTGTATACCTAAAGTCGAGTTAAGCCATTTTGCCTACTGACCGTTCGAAGTAGGTTACGGTGGTGTATACATAAAATCGAGTTAAGCCATTTTGCCCACTGACCGTTCGAAGTATTTTACCACTATTCATGTTGTGATTGATTTTTTAATTTTCTCATTTGATTTAGTCTGTTGTACACTGCGGACCAACGTTGTCATTGCGTTTGTGTGCCTTGGTTTCTATAGATTATTTTTTCTTATTTTAAAACGATATTAACACAGACAATAAAAGAACTATACCAACCTATGTTTGGTATCTGGTTGACAAGCAGAAATAGCATGGCAGACAAGTTGACAATCATGCCTTGGAAGCCGGCTGTAACGCCTTCTGCTATTGGATGAGAAGTTTCACACATGATCTCCAGAAATAACGGTGTACAACTGCTTACTAAGGTCTGGGATATAATAACTGCCGCATAGAGTTGTACTGAAAATAGTAGATGTGTTGTTGTATCAGATAACAACTATGAACACATGTAGGTATAGTTATACTTATTATAATAATATACATATAACAATATGTTTCCATAGCAGTTTCATTTAACTAGAAAGGAAAGTTAACTAACACTGTTGTATTTAGAACTAACATGTTTTATTTACTTATTGAAGAACAGACTTCAATGAAGTCTTAACGAAACTAACTCGCTAAATAACGGCAAAATTACACTACAAAACTGTTCATCAAAACTCTGTCCAGGTGTTCAGGTCATATAATAACGTATATGTGCAGAATAAAAGTATAGGTTTATTTAAGGGTAATAACCACGATTGAATATGAGTAAAAAATAACTTTGAGTTGGTAAGTTAATTCGACGCTCCTGTCTTGGGGTTTGGCCTGGCTGGTTAATGCCGTTTATATTGTGTCCATATAGTTTGAATTCTCAAATATGCAAGTTATATATAAATTCCGTCGTCAATCGGTTTAGAAACGGTATACATATGTTTTATTATTGGGGGGATAGCTACTTTAATGACAACGTGCAGGGAACATAGATTTTGCGAATATACAGAGTATATGGTTGTATTTAGAAATAAAATAAAAGGTACTTCACATTACAAGTATGTTCAAAGAACAAAGGTACTTACATTTACAAAGACACTCAACCTTATAAAGGTACTTAACAATACAATAATTAATATTATTGAATATTCAAAATACAAAGGTTCTTTACATTACACGGGTGCTTAACACAACAAAGGTATTAAACATCGAATATTCAAAATACAAAGGTACGTAACCTCGATTATTCTAATTACAAAGGTACTCAACATTAAGAAGATACTTAACTTCCAATATTCAAAATACAAAGGTACTCAACATTAAGAAGATACTTAACTTCCAATATTCAAAATACAAAGGTACTCAACATTAAGAAGGTAATTAATTTCCAATATTCAAAATACAAGGGTACTCAACATTAAGAGGGTACTTAACTTCCAATATTAAAAATACAAAGGTACTCAACATTAAGAAGGTACTTAACTTCCAATATTCAAAATACAAAGGAACGCAACATTAAGAAGGTACTTAACTTCCAATATTCAAAATACAAAGGTACTCAACATTAAGAAGGTACTTAACTTCCAATATTCAAAATACAAAGGTACTCAACATTAAGAAGGTACTTAACTTCCAATATTCAAAATACAAAGGTACGCAACATTAAGAAGGTACTTAACTTCCAATATTCAAAATACAAAGGTACTCAACATTAAGAAGGTACTTAACTTCCAATATTCAAAATACAAAGGTACTCAACATTAAGAAGGTACTTAACTTCCAATATTCAAATTACAAAGGTATTTAACATTAAGAAGGTACTTAACTTCCAATATTCAAAATACAAAGGTACTCAACATTAAGAAGGTACTTAACTTCCAATATTCAAAATACAAAGATACTCAACATTAAGAAGTTACTTAACTTCCAATATTCAAATTACAAAGGTACTTAACATTAAGAAGGTACTTAACTTCCAATATTCAAATTACAAAGGTACTTAAAATTAAGAAGGTACTTAACTTCCAATATTCAACATACAAAGGTACTTAACATTAAAAAAGTATTTTACATCGAATATTCAAAATGCAAACATTCTTAACATTGAATATTCAAAATACAAAAAGTAGTTAACATCGAATGTTCAAAATACAAAGGTAGTTAACATCTGTATTATAACAAAACTATTGTCAATATACTCCGACATCAACAATAAGGCTGAGATATATATTTCTATGTTAATTATCATAGGCAGGCAATGCAGAAACAGTGGATTTACGTTGAGATCGGGCATAACACCCGTAAGTATTTAGCTTGAGATCGGGGCAATACATCATTACACACGTAAGGATTTACCTTGAAATCGGGGCAATATATCATAACACAGGTAAGAATTTACCTTGATATCGGGGCAACATATCATGACAAATGTAAGGATTTACCTTGAGATCGGGGCAATATATAGCATGACAAAAGTAATAGTTTACCTTGAGATCGGGGCAATATATCATATAACACGTAAGGATTTACCTTGAGATCGGGGCAATATATCACGACACACGTCAGGATTTACCTTGATATCGTGGCAATATATCATGACACACGTTAGGATTTACCTTGAGATCGGGCAAATATATCATGACACAAGTAAAGATTTAACTTGAGATCGGGGTAATATATCATGACACACGTTAGGATTTACCTTGAGATCAGGGCAATATATCATGACACACTTAAGGATTTACCATGACACACGTTAGGATTGACATTGAGATCGGGGCAATATATCATGACACACATAAGGATTTACCTTGAGATTGGGTTAATATATCATGACACACGTAAAGATTTTTCCTTGTGATAGGGGTAATATATCATGACACACGTAAGAATTTATCTTGAGATCGGGGCAATATATCATAGCACACGTAAAGATTTACCTTGAGATCGGGGCAATATATTATAACACACGTACGGATTGACCTTGAGATCGGGGCAATATATCATAACATAGGTTAGGATTTACCTTGAGATCGGAGCAATATATCATGACAAATGTAAGGATTTACCTTGAGATCGGGGCAATATATCATGACAAACGGAATGGTTTACATTGAGATCGGGGCAATATATCATAACACACGTAAGGATTTACCTTGAGATCGGGGCAATATATCATGATACAATTTACTTTGAGATCGAGGCAATATATCATGACACACGTTAGGATTTACCTTGAGATCCGTGCAATATATCATTACACACGTAAGGATTTTCCTTGAGATCGGGGTAGTATATCATGACGCACGTAAGGATTTACCTTGAGATCTATATATCATGACACACGTTAGGATTTGACGTTGTGATCGGGGCAATATATCATGACACACGTACGGATTTACCTTGAGATCGGGGCAATATATCATAACACAGGTTAGGATTTACCTTGAGATCGGAGCAATATATCATGACACATGTAAGGATTTACCTTGAGATCGGGGCAATATATCATGACAAACGTAATAGTTTACCTTGAGATCGGAGCCATATATCATAACACACGTAAGGATTTACTTTGAGATCGGGGCAATATATTATGACACACGTCAGGATTTTCCTTGATATCGGGGTAGTATATCATGACGCACGTAATGATTTACCTTGAGATCTATATACCATGACACTCGTTAGGATTTAACGTTGAGATCGGCGCAATATATCATGACACACGTAAGAATTTACCTCGAGATCGGGGTAATATATCATGACAAACGTAATGGTTTACCTTGAGATCGGAGCAATATATCATAACACAGGTTAGGATTTACCTGGATATCGGAGCAATATATCATGACAAATGTAAGGATTTACCTTGAGATCGGGGCAATATATCATGACAAACGTAATAGTTTACCTTGAGATCGGGGCAATATATCATAACATACGTAAGGATTTACCTTGCGATCGGGGGTAGTATATTTTGACACACGTAAAGATTTTTCCTTGTGATAGGGGCAATATATCATGACACACGTAAGAATTTATCTTGAGATCGGGGCAATATATCATAGCACACGTAAGGATTTACCTTGAGATCGGGGCAATATATTATAACACACGTAAGGATTTACCTTGAGATCGGGGCAATATATCATAACATAGGTTAGGATTTACCTTGAGATCGGAGCAATATATCATGACAAATGTAAGGATTTACATGGAGATCGGGGCAATATATCATGACAAACGTAATAGTTTACCTTGAGATAGGAGCAATATATCATAACATACGTAAGGATTTACCTTGAGATCGGGGCAATATATCATGATACACATCAGGATTTACTTTGAGATCGAGGCAATATATCATGACACACGTTAGGATTTACCTTGAGATCGGGGCAATATATCATGACAAACGTAATAGTTTACCTTGAGATCGGGGCAATATATCATAACATACGTAAGGATTTACATTGCGATCGGGGGTAGTATATTTTGACACACGTAAAGATTTTTCCTTGTGATAGGGGCAATATATCATGACACACGTAAGAATTTATCTTGAGATCGGGGCAATATATCATAGCACACGTAAGGATTTACCTTGAGATCGGGGCAATATATTATAACACACGTAAGGATTTACCTTGAGATCGGGGCAATATATCATAACATAGGTTAGGATTTACCTTGAGATCGGAGCAATATATCATGACAAATGTAAGGATTTACATGGAGATCGGGGCAATATATCATGACAAACGTAATAGTTTACCTTGAGATAGGAGCAATATATCATAACACACGTAAGGACTTACCTTGAGATCGGGGCAATATATCATGATACACGTCAGGATTTACTTTGAGATCGAGGCAATATATCATGACACAAGTTAGGATTTACCTTGAGATCCGTGCAATATATCATTACACACGTAAGGATTTTTCTTGAGATCGGGGTAGTATATCATGACGCACTTAAGGATTTACCTTGAGATCTATATATCATGACACACGTTAGGATTTGACGTTGTGATCGGGGCAATATATCATGACACACGTACGGATTTACCTTGAGATCGGGGCAATATATCATAACACAGGTTAGGATTTACCTTGAGATCGGAGCAATATATCATAACATAGGTTAGGATTTACCTTGAGATCGGAGCAATATATCATGACAAATGTAAGGATTTACATGGAGATCGGGGCAATATATCATAACATAGGTTAGGATTTACCTTGAGATCGGAGCAATATATCATGACAAATGTAAGGATTTACCTGGAGATCGGGGCAATATATCATGACAAACGTAATAGTTTACTTTGAGATAGGAGCAATATATCATAACACACGTAAGGATTTACCTTGAGATCGGGGCAATATATCATGATACACGTCAGGATTTACTTTGAGATCGAGGCATTATATCATGACACACGTTAGGATTTACCTTGAGATCCGTGCAATATATCATTACACACGTAAGGATTTTTCTTGAGATCGTGGTAGTATATCATGACGAACGTAAGGATTTACCTTGAGATCTATATATCATGACACACGTTAGGATTTGACGTTGTGATCGGGGCAATATATCATGACACACGTACGGATTTACATGGAGATCGGGGCAATATATCATAACACAGGTTAGGATTTACCTTGAGATCGGAGCAATATATCATGACAGGATTTACTTTGAGATCGTGGCAATATATCATGACACATGTAAGGATTTACCTTGAGATCGGGGCAATATATCATGACAAACGTAATAGTTTACCTTGAGATCGGAGCCATATATCATAACACAAGTAAGGATTTACCTTGAGATCGGGGCAATATATCATGACAAACGTAATAGGTTAACTTGATATCGGGGCAATATATCATAACACACGTAAGGATTTACCTCGAGATCGGGACAATATATTATTACACACGTCAGGATTTACCTTGAGGTCGGGGGAAAATATCATGACACACTTAAGGATTTACCTTGAGATCGGGTCAATATATCATTACACACGTAAGGATTTTCCTTGAGATCGGGTTTAGTATAGCATGACGCACGTAAGGATTTACCTTGAGATCTATATACCATGACACACATTAGGATTTAACATTGAGATCGGGGCAAAATATCATGACAAACGTAATAGTTTACCTTGAGATCGGAGCCATATATCATAACACACGTAAGGATTTACCTTGAGATCGGGGCAATATATCATGACAAACGTAATAGGTTACCTTGAGATCGGGGCTATATATCATAACACACGTAAGGATTTACCTTGAGATCAGGGCAATATATCATGACACACGTCAGGATTTACCTTGAGATCGGGGGAAAATATCATGACACACTTAAGGATTTACCTTGAGATCGGGGCAATATATCATTACACACGTAAGGATTTTCCTTGAGATAGGGTTAGTATATCATGACGCACGTAAGGATTTACCTTGAGATGTATATACCATGACACACGTTAGGATTTAACGTTGAGATAGGGGCAATATATCATGACACACGTAAGAATTTACCTCGAGATCGGGGTAATATATCATGACAAACGTAATGGTTTACCTTGAGATCGGGGCAATATATCATGACACTCGTATGGATTTACCTTGACATCGGAATATTTATATTCAGATGGGGCAATATATCATGACACACGTAAGGGTGTACCTTAAGATAGGGGCAATATATCGTGACACACGCTGGAATTTACCTTGAGATAGGGGCAATATATCATGACACACGTTTTGATTTACCTTGATATCGGGGCAATGTATCATGACACACGTAAGGATTTACTTTGAGATCGGGGCAATATATAATGACACACGTAAGGATTTACTTGAGATCGGGGCTATATATCATGACACACGTCAGGATTTACCTTGATATCGAGGCAATATATCATGTCACACGTAAGGATTTACCTTGAGTTCGGCGCAATATATCATGTCACATGTAAGGATTTACCTTGAGATCGGGGCAATATATCATGACACACGTTAGTATTTAAATTGAGATCGGCGCAATATATCAAGACACAAGTAAGGAATTAACTTGAGATCGGGGCAATATATCATGACACGCTTAAGGATTTACCTTGAGATCGGGGAAATATATCATGACACACGTAAGCATTTCCCTTGAGATCGGGTTAATATATCAGGACACAAGAATAATTTACTTTGAGATCGAGGCAAAATATAATGGCACATGTAAGGATTTACATTGAGATCGGGGCAATATATCATGACACACGTAAGGATTTATCTTGATATCGGGGCAATATATCATGATACTCGTAAGGATTTACCTTGAGATCGGGGCAATATATCATGACATACGTTTGGATTTACCTTGAGATCGGGGCAATATATCATGACACACTTAAGGATTTACCTTGAGATCGGGGCCATATATCATGACACACGTAACTATTTACCTTAAGATCGAGGCAATATATCATGACACACGTTAGGATTTACCTTGAGATCGGGGCAAAATATCATGACGCACGTAAGGATTTACCTTGAGATCGGGGAAATATATCATGACACACGTAAGCATTTCCCTTGAGATCGGGTTAATATATCAGGACACAAGAATAATTTACTTTGAGATCGAGGCAAAATATCATGGCACATGTAAGGATTTACATTGAGATCGGGGCAATATATCATGACACACGTAAGGATTTATCTTGATATCGGGGCAATATATCATGATACTCGTAAGGATTTACCTTGAGATCGGGGCAATATATCACGACATACGTTTGGATTTACCTTGAGATCGGGTCAATATATCATGACACACTTAAGGATTTACCTTGAGATCGGGGCCATATATCATGACACACGTAACTATTTACCTTAAGATCGAGGCAATATATCATGACACACGTTAGGATTTACCTTGAGATCGGGGCAAAATATCATGACGCACGTAAGGATTTACCTTGAGATCGGGGCAATATATCATGATACACGTCAGGATTTACTTTGAGATCGAGGCAATATATCATGACACACGTTAGGATTTACCTTGAGATCCGTGCAATATATCATTACACACGTAAGGATTTTTCTTGAGATCGGGGTAGTATATCATGACGCACTTAAGGATTTACCTTGAGATCTATATATCATGACACACGTTAGGATTTGACGTTGTGATCGGGGCAATATATCATGACACACGTACGGATTTACCTTGAGATCGGGGCAATATATCATAACACAGGTTAGGATTTACCTTGAGATCGGAGCAATATATCATAACATAGGTTAGGATTTACCTTGAGATCGGAGCAATATATCATGACAAATGTAAGGATTTACATGGAGATCGGGGCAATATATCATAACATAGGTTAGGATTTACCTTGAGATCGGAGCAATATATCATGACAAATGTAAGGATTTACGTGGAGATCGGGGCAATATATCATGACAAACGTAATAGTTTACTTTGAGATAGGAGCAATATATCATAACACACGTAAGGATTTACCTTGAGATCGGGGCAATATATCATGATACACGTCAGGATTTACTTTGAGATCGAGGCATTATATCATGACACACGTTAGGATTTACCTTGAGATCCGTGCAATATATCATTACACACGTAAGGATTTTTCTTGAGATCGTGGTAGTATATCATGACGAACGTAAGGATTTACCTTGAGATCTATATATCATGACACACGTTAGGATTTGACGTTGTGATCGGGGCAATATATCATGACACACGTACGGATTTACTTTGAGATCGGGGCAATATATCATAACACAGGTTAGGATTTACCTTGAGATCGGAGCAATATATCATGACAGGATTTACTTTGAGATCGGGGCAATATATCATGACACATGTAAGGATTTACCTTGAGATCGGGGCAATATATCATGACAAACGTAATAGTTTATCTTGAGATCGGAGCCATATATCATAACACACGTAAGGATTTACCTTGAGATCGGGGCAATATATCATGACAAACGTAATAGGTTAACTTGATATCGGGGCAATATATCATAACACACGTAAGGATTTACCTTGAGATCGGGGCAATATATTATGACACACGTCAGGATTTACCTTGAGGTCGGGGGAAAATATCATGACACATTTAAGGATTTACCTTGAGATCGGGTCAATATATCATTACACACGTAAGGATTTTCCTTGAGATCGGGTTTAGTATATCATGACGCACGTAAGGATTTACGTTGAGATCTATATACCATGACACACATTAGGATTTAACGTTGAGATCGGGGCAAAATATCATGACAAACGTAATAGTTTACCTTGAGATCGGAGCCATATATCATAACACACGTAAGGATTTACCTTGAGATCGGGGCAATATATCATGACAAACGTAATAGGTTACCTTGAGATCGGGGCTATATATCATAACACACGTAAGGATTTACCTTGAGATCGGGGCAATATATCATGACACACGTCAGGATTTACCTTGAGATCGGGGGAAAATATCATGACACACTTAAGGATTTACCTTGAGATCGGGGCAATATATTATTACACACGTAAGGATTTTCCTTGAGATAGGGTTAGTATATCATGACGCACGTAAGGATTTACCTTGAGATGTATATACCATGACACACGTTAGGATTTAACGTTGAGATAGGGGCAATATATCATGACACACGTAAGAATTTACCTCGAGATCGGGGTAATATATCATGACAAACGTAATGGTTTACCTTGAGATCGGGGCAATATATCATGACATCGGAATATTTATATTCAGATGGGGCAATATATCATGACACACGTAAGGGTGTACCTTAAGATAAGGGCAATATATCGTGACACACGCTGGAATTTACCTTGAGATAGGGGCAATATATCATGACACACGTTATGATTTACCTTGATATCGGGGCAATGTATCATGACACACGTAAGGATTTACTTTGAGATCGGGGCAATATATAATGACACACGTAAGGATTTACTTGAGATCGGGGCTATATATCATGACACACGTCAGGATTTACCTTGATATCGAGGCAATATATCATGTCACACGTAAGGATTTACCTTGAGTTCGGCGCAATATATCATGTCACATGTAAGGATTTACCTTGAGATCGGGGCAATATATCATGACACACGTTAGTATTTACCTTGAGATCGGGGTTATATATCATGACACACGTAAGGATTTACCTTGAGATCGGCGCAATATATCAAGACACAAGTAAGGATTTAACTTGAGATCGGGGCAATATATCATGACACGCTTAAGGATTTACCTTGAGATCGGGGAAATATATCATGACACACGTAAGCATTTCCCTTGAGATCGGGTTAATATATCAGGACACAAGAATAATTTACTTTGAGATCGAGGCAAAATATCATGGCACATGTAAGGATTTACATTGAGATCGGGGCAATATATCATGACACACGTAAGGATTTATCTTGATATCGGGGCAATATATCATGATACTCGTAAGGATTTACCTTGAGATCGGGGCAATATATCATGACATACGTTTGGATTTACCTTGAGATCGGGGCAATATATCATGACACACTTAAGGATTTACCTTGAGATCGGGGCCATATATCATGACACACGTAACTATTTACCTTAAGATCGAGGCAATATATCATGACACACGTTAGGATTTACCTTGAGATCGGGGCAAAATATCATGACGCACGTAAGGATTTACCTTGAGATCGGGGAAATATATCATGACACACGTAAGCATTTCCCTTGAGATCGGGTTAATATATCAGGACACAAGAATAATTTACTTTGAGATCGAGGCAAAATATCATGGCACATGTAAGGATTTACATTGAGATCGGGGCAATATATCATGACACACGTAAGGATTTATCTTGATATCGGGGCAATATATCATGATACTCGTAAGGATTTACCTTGAGATCGGGGCAATATATCATGACATACGTTTGGATTTACCTTGAGATCGGGGCTATATATCATGACACACTTGAGGATTTACCTTGAGATCGGGGCCATATATCATGACACACGTAACTATTTACCTTAAGATCGAGGCAATATATCATGACACACGTTAGGATTTACCTTGAGATCGGGGCAAAATATCATGACGCACGTAAGGATTTACCTTGAGATCGGGGCAATATATCATGATACACGTCAGGATTTACTTTGAGATCGAGGCATTATATCATGACACACGTTAGGATTTACCTTGAGATCCGTGCAATATATCATTACACACGTAAGGATTTTTCTTGAGATCGGGGTAGTATATCATGACGAACGTAAGGATTTACCTTGAGATCTATATATCATGACACACGTTAGGATTTGACGTTGTGATCGGGGCAATATATCATGACACACGTACGGATTTACCTTGAGATCGGGGCAATATATCATAACACAGGTTAGGATTTACCTTGAGATCGGAGCAATATATCATGACAGGATTTACTTTGAGATCGGGGCAATATATCATGACACATGTAAGGATTTACCTTGAGATCGGGGCATTGTATCATGACAAACGTAATAGTTTACCTTGAGATCGGAGCCATATATCATAATACACGTAAGGATTTACCTTGAGATCGGGGCAATATATCATGACAAACGTAATAGGTTAACTTGATATCGGGGCAATATATCATAACACACGTAAGGATTTACCTTGAGATCGGGGCAATATATTATGACACACGTCAGGATTTACCTTGAGGTCGGGGGAAAATATCATGACACACTTAAGGATTTACCTTGAGATCGAGTCAATATATCATTACACACGTAAGGATTTTCCTTGAGATCGGGTTTAGTATATCATGACGCACGTAAGTATTTACCTTGAGATCTATATACCATGACACACATTAGGATTTAACGTTGAGATCGGGGCAAAATATTATGACAAACGTAATAGTTTACCTTGAGAACGGAGCCATATATCATAACACAAGTAAGGATTTACCTTGAGATCGGGGCAATATATCATGACAAACGTAATAGGTTACCTTGAGATCGGGGCTATATATCATAACACACGTAAGGATTTACCTTGAGATCGGGGCAATATATCATGACACACGTCAGGATTTACCTTGAGATCGGGGGAAAATATCATGACACACTTAAGTATTTACCTCGAGATCGGGGCAATATATCATTACACACGTAAGGATTTTCCTTGAGATAGGGTTAGTATATCATGACGCACGTTAGGATTTACCTTAAGATGTATATACCATGACACACGTTAGGATTTAACGTTGAGATAGGGGCAATATATCATGACACACGTAAGAATTTACCTCGAGATCGGGGTAATATATATCATGACAAACGTAATGGTTTACCTTGAGATCGGGGCAATATATCATGACACTCGTATGGATTTACCTTGACATCGGAATATTTATATTCAGATGGGGCAATATATCATGACACACGTAAGGGTGTACCTTAAGATTGGGGCAATATATCGTGACACACGCTGGAATTTACCTTGAGATAGGGGCAATATATCATGACACACGTTATGATTTACCTTGATATCGGGGCAATGTATCATGACACACGTAAGGATTTACTTTGAGATCGGGGCAATATATAATGACACACGTAAGGATTTACTTGAGATCGGGGCTATATAGCATGACACACGTCAGGATTTACCTTGATATCGAGGCAATATATCATGTCACACGTAAGGATTTACCTTGAGTTCGGCGCAATATATCATGTCACATGTAAGGATTTACCTTGAGATCGGGGCAATATATCATGACACACGTTAGTATTTACCTTGAGATCGGGGGTAATATATCATGACACACGTAAGGATTTACTTTGAGATCGGCGCAATATATCAAGACACAAGTAAGGATTTAACTTGAGATCGGGGCAATATATCATGACACGCTTAAGGATTTACCTTGAGATCGGGGAAATATATCATGACACACGTAAGCATTTCCCTTGAGATCGGGTTAATATATCAGGACACAAGAATAATTTACTTTGAGATCGAGGCAAAATATCATGCCACATGTAAGGATTTACATTGAGATCAGGGCAATATATCATGACACACGTAAGATTTTTATCTTGATATCGGGGCAATATATCATGATACTCGTAAGGATTTACCTTGAGATCGGGGCAATATATCATGACATACGTTTGGATTTACCTTGAGATCGGGGCAATATATCATGACACACTTAAGGATTTACCTTGAGATCGGGGCCATATATCATGACACACGTAACTATTTACCTTAAGATCGAGGCAATAAATCATGACACACGTTAGGATTTACCTTGAGATCGGGGCAAAATATCATGACGCACGTAAGGATTTACTTTGAGATCGGGGAAATATATCATGACACACGTAAGGATTTTACCATGAGATCGGGGCAATATATCATGACACACGTTAGGATTGACCTTTGGATCGGGGCAATATATCATGACACACGTAAGGATTTACCTTGAGATCGGGTTAATATATCAGGACACAATTAAGGATTTACATTGAGATCGGTGCAATATATCATGACACACGAAGAATTTACTTTGAGATCGGGTCAAAATATCATGGCACATGTAAGGATTTACATTGAGATCGGGGCAATGTATCATGACACACGTAAGGATTTACCTTGAGATCGGGGCAATATATCATGATACTCGAAAGGATTTACCTTGAGATCTGGGCAATATATCATGACACACGTAAGGATTTACCTTGAGATCGGGTCAATATATCATGACACACTTAAGGATTTACCTTGAGATCGGGCAATATATCATGACACACGTTTGGATTTACCTTGAGGTCGGGGCAATATATCATGACACACTTAAGGATTTACCTTGAGATCGGGGCAATATGTCATGACACACGTAACTATTTACCTTAAGATCGAGGAAATATATCATGACACACGTTTGGATTTACCTTGAGATAGGGGCAATATTTCATGACACACGTTTGGATTTACCTTGAGATCGGGGCAATATATCATGACACACGTTTGAATTTACCTTGAGTTCGGGGCAATATATCATGACACACTTAAGGATTTACCTTGGTATCGGGGCAATATATCATGACACACGTAAACTATTACCTTAAGGTCGAGGAAATATATCATGACACATGTGAGTATGTATTTACCTTTAGATCTTGGAAATATACCATGACACATGCATGTAAACCAAACAAATGCAGCTGACGCCACCGTGAAGTTAATCAGGATAATCTGCTTCATTTTCCTTTTGAATATATCTGCAAATCTGAATAATACAGGATGTACTCGTATTTAATAATGAAATACCGAGTAATGAACTATTGATTTAAAGATAGAAATGCTACGTCATACAGGCGACACCCTTTGTATTGTTTTGAGTGGTGTTTAATGTATTTTTTAGCACATTTTAGGCTAAGTATTAAGATCGATTTCATTTTGGTGGAGGCATACCCTCCACCTTTTTCTGTGCAGAATCAGTACTGTAACCTCCTGTCATCCGTAAGAATCGACACTTTGTCATGTAGAAGTTGAGCTCCCAGTGGGATTTGATCCCGTAGCGTTGAGAGGCGAGAAAGATAACAACGCAACGTCGTTAACTCCTCGACCACGGAGACGTTAATATATATTTATTACATTTCTGTGGTTGAAATATTGGGATTTCTTAGTGAAAGAATATTCATAATCACTACATATTAATAACTAACTACGAACACAAAAATAACTAACTTTGAATATGAGTCATGACGTCAATAAGATGTTGCTGATATCGACGTCATCCGTCGATAACGTTCAAATAAGCGTATAATTTAGGTTAAAATTATACATAAACTGATTTAAAATGCAATAAATAGATAATTTAACTGCTGTGTTCGATTATAGGGAAATCCTTCACTGGATGGTAGTCGTGTTTTGTTTTTTCACTTACTCGCATACGCTCGTTCGTGAAAAGAATAACACGTCTACAATCTCGTAAATGATTTCCCTATAATCGATCCCAGCAGTTAAATAATCTGTATTTATTACATTTATGTGGGTGAAAAATTTGGGATTTCTCAGTGAAAGTATATTCATAATCTCTAAATATTAATAACTAACTCCGAACTCAAAAATAACTGTGACGTTGAGTTATGATGTAAATAAAGAGTGTTGCTGACGTCGACGTCATCCGTCGATAACGTTCAATAAAGCGAATCATTTAGGTTAACCTTATATTTATATATAAACTGATTTAAAATGTAATACATATATTATTTAACTGCTGAGAAATCCTTCACTCGATGGTAATCGTGTTTTGTTTGTTTTTTCACTCACTCACATACGCTCATTTGTGAAAAGAATAACATGTCTACCATCTCGTGAAGGATTTCGCTATACTCGATCCCAGCAGTTAAATAATCTCTATATCAATAATTTGGCGAAATATGGCCTGGAATGTGATGTTCTGGCAAAGGACGAATAGAAAACTCGTTCCAAGTAATAGTTCCTTATTCTAAAGGTCCTAAGTATAGATTACTCTCAACTATTGATTTTAGCGCATGTCGTGCTTAGATCGCCCAATCCATTGAGGATTTTAGTATAAAGTGGTGTCGTAGAGACCCAAGCCCTCTTTCTACTTGGAAAAAGTCATTTTTTAAAATTATAGATACACGTATTAGCGTTTACAATGCTAACCCCACTTCACCTCTTCCGCGAGCTAGGTTTTCGTTTCGTAATTTAAAAACATGGAATTCAAGATTTTTTTTTGTTTTAATGCTGAAAAAGCAGCAAATACTGTAATTATTGTTCGACGCCTACATTACGTCAATGTTTTATCTCGGTAGCACTAATTCGTATACCCAAGTTCAGTCTACTGAGGATGCTGTTGTTTATCACTCGGTGCACTACTTTCAATGCTTGGATAGACGAAAAGCAAAACAAACTAACAACTATGTACTGGATTCCTAATTAAATAAAAATCCGTATGAGGCCCGCATTATTTCGAATTCTAGTGCCTGCACCAACCACAAACATCTCCAAACTTTAATCGTCTTATCTTACTGCCGTTAAAGATCACGTTAAACAATATTGTGCTAAAACTTACGAAAACTCTGGGATTAATTCATTTTGGTCTATTAACATTTAGGAGACATTCTTGATAACATTTGCAATAAACGTCAAGTTTTATCTTTAAGTACTTATGACTTTTCTACACTATATGCAACCTTACCACATCACCTTATCAAAAAACATCTTCTTTTTCTTATTAAAAAACTGTCGCTAGAGAGAACAACTACATTTGTGGCTTGTGATAATATTATACCGTTTTTTTTACTAACGGCAGTTTAGACAATTACACTATGTGGACTTGCCAAGAACTTTGTGAAGCACTCATTTTCCTATTAGACTATTTTCGTCAGGTTTGGAACTACCGTTTATAGACAAAGTGTTGGTATCCCTATGGGTACGAACTGCGCACCTCTTGTCGCAGACTTGTTCTTATATTGCTATGAAAGAGATTTCATAATGAGTCTTTCATCCGATACTCAGGCGGAAGTAATTGAAGCCTTTAATGAAACCTCTCGGTATTTGGATGACATATTGAACATTGATAGTCCTTTGTTTTCTACTATGGTTAATATTATCTATCCAAAGAAACTTCAACTCAGCAAAGCTAACATTTCAGATACTGTCGTTTGTTTTCTTGATTTACATCTCTCTATTGAAAATGGCGAAATAATTAGTAAAATCTATGACAAGAGAGACGATTTAAATTTTGATATTGTTAATTATCCCCATTTATATGGGGATGTTTCCCGATCTACTTATTATGGTGTCTATGTTTCTCAACTTATTCGTTTTTCAAGAGCTTGTAGTCGTGTTAAGGACTTTAATATTCGAAATATTTCTATAACTAAACAGCTACTCCAGCACTGGATCCGCTTGACAGTATTTATTTACGTGTACGATATACGTTTAATCATGGTACGCTTTCATGTTTCTGTATTATTATCATATGCAGTTTGTAATGAATGCGAGATAATCAATGGGTCAAGGCTACATGCTCTATGTTAATCATACATTACAAGGTGAACAAATATAATCAATTAAGATTACCTCCCCATAATTAGCCCAGCAAGGACTCCAGCTAGAATGGCATAGAAACCCATCCAACCTGCTTCTGTCTGAAATGATATTGAACCCATTAGTAGTATTTAAAAGCATGTAGCATTACACTGAACTTGTGTTACACGTTTTAAAATGTAACGAGATGGGAAGCAAAACAAGCGACAGAGAAATAAAAATACATCAAACATTCACTTACAGAATACACAAATCCAATTTTTCATTAAAAAGATCCAATTTTTAAATTAAATCCGAATAAACTTATCCAATGTTCCTTTAATTCACATTAGCATGTGTCCCTTTAATAAAAACAGTAAACGCCTCTTTAATCAAAATGTTAATTGTCATTTCAATCCAAATTAATTTCCAATATTTCCGATTTAGTCCAAATATCCGATTTCACAGTTATTATGAATCCTCACACACACATATTTTATATTTCTAAAAGTGTCCAACTCCAAATTAACTTTTTATTGAATACTACTCTTCTGAAGTGAACTGCTGAACTGCTCCCATCGTCTGTTTATATATTGCCAAAGATTGTTCCAAAATCTTCCCCACTAAAACAGTCCAATGGGAACAGTCCAAATCATCATAAATTAATTTTCATAAATAATTTGCATAAATAATTTGCATAAATGGTTAACATGTTTACATCTATTCTAATTTAAGCTGTTCGTCAAGGCCAAATAAATAATAAACATGCAATGAAACATGTAAACATTGAGATATATGTAACACTTGGAAAACAACGACTTTATCGCATAGGATAACAAAGATATCATGTTGAACGTATTGTTTATACATTATTACATTTCAATGAAATATATACGTGTGTAACTAGTACAGTGTATACACTGAATTAAAACGATGTGCTTAGGAATACACATGAACGAATGCATCCAGTATATATAAAGGAACTTTAAATATTGCGTTATGTTCAATCCGGGTATAAAGGGCATGAAGGGTCTCATTCAAACCGAGACTGAAATATCCCTTTTATTTATCGTGTTCGGCGATTTCCGAATTTCTCCTTTCATACTCGTTTCATTACCATTCCTGAACAGTCTCAATCAAAACGAGACAATATCTCTTGTATTTATCTTGTTCGACGGTTTCCAAATGTCCCCTTTAATACTCTTTTAAAACAAAACAAACGCAGGTTGCATGACCCGTCCCATATGACAAAGCCATTTGAAAGTGTTTATATCTACCTGTGAGATCCCAAGTGGACTCAGGATGACGTCCATAACGGAATACCAAGAGGCATCGACACCGCACGGAACTGCGTATAAGAAAACTATGTACCACACCTTTGGATTCCTATAGCAGAAGATAAGCATAGTAGCAGATAAAAAACATTCAAGCACAAGATATCTGATGCATTGCATCATATATATTGAAACGGGACGATGGCATAGACCAAATAAAATATCACAATCCGAAAGAACATCCCAGCTTTGTATACACTGGAAAGAAAAAAATAATTCCAGCGACCCTTTATGCCACTGACTAATCCAAGGCGATAGCCATATTGTCAACCAATTTATGTTTGTAATGTCATATACCTTGTCTTTTATTTATCCTTATAACTGATATTTGTTTCTATGCGTGTTTTAGTTTTCAGTGGTCCTTTCCCGTTCGACTTTTATATCTACTTTTACTTTCTGATTTTAGATCACATGAGCCGAAGGCTCAAGGTGATCTATTGGGATCACTTTTCGTCCATTGTCCGTCGTCGTCGTCCGTCGTCGTCGTCGTTAACTTTTGCTTCAAACGACTTCTCCTCAGAAACCGCTAGGCCAATTTTGATCAAACTTTACAGAGATGATCCTTAGATGAATACATTATAGATTTGTTAAAATTAGGTTAGCGCGACATCCAAGATGGCCGCCATTACCATATATAGTCGAAACCTTAAACAATCTCTTTCCCAAGAACCGTTTGACAGATTTCGACAGTTTTTCTTTTAAAATGATCGCCAATGCCTAAACTAGCAATTTTTTAAAAATAAAGTCCCCGGAGTTAAAAGTGGCCATGCCCCGGGGGTCCAAATTGTGTATATTGAGATTTTGCATATTTTTCATAGACATATAGGAAAAACTTGAAAAAAAATTTCTTCTCTGAAACCACAAGGCATAGAGCTCTCATGTAATACTTGTAGAATCAGCTTATGGTCCTCTACTAAGTTTGTTCAAATGGTGACCCTGGGGTCACAGTTTTACAAAGACTTATATAGGAAATAAATTCAAAAATCTTCTTCTCTGAAACTACAAGAGCCAGAGAATTAATATTTTGCATTTACTATAAGCTCATGGTCCTTTACCAAGCTTGTTCCAATGGTGACCCTGGAGACAAATTTGGTCCCGCCCCGGGGTCACATGTTTACATAGAATTATATAGGGGGAAAAAATCAAAAATCTTCTCTGAAACTTCAAGAGCCAGAAGTTTAATATTTTGAATTTACTATAAGCTTATGGTCCTTTACCAAGTTTGTTCAAATGGTGACCCTGGGGTCACATTTGGCCCCGCCCTAGAGGTCACATGTTTTACAAAGACTTACTTAGGGATTTTTTTAAAAAATCTTCTTCTCAGAATCAGCTTGTCAATTTTGACCAAACTACACATGGATGATCCTTAGGTGAATGTTTTACAAATCTGTTAAAATTAGGTAAAAATGAGATATAGGGTCCGAACGCAATGGCATCGTAGGTCCGCACTGCACTGCAAACAAGGACTTGATAATACAATGAAAGAGACAAAAAACAACAGAAAAACACGACATCCAAGATGGCCGCCATAGAAAAATCTTTAAATCTCTTCTTGTACACTGGGAAACTAACGCCGTGGGTTCAAATCCCATTGGAGGTATTTTTTAAAAAATAAATAAAATATTCTTCATTTTTATTATCGTTTCCTATTTAGATTAGTTTTTTCTTTTGTTTAATTTTTCTAAAGTTTGTATATAACGATTCTGCATATATATAGGGAAAACTTAAAAAATCTTCTTCTCTTCTTCTCTGATATTATAAGAGCCAGAGGTTTAATGTTTTGTGTTTGCTATAGACTTACGGCCCTCTACCAAATTGGTACAAATGGTGACCCTTGTGTCACATTTGGCCCCCACCCCAGGGGTCAAATGTTTTACATAGACTTGTATAGGGAAATACTTAAAAACTCTTCTTTTAAGTTGTTATCATGGGGTTGTGCGTTTAAATTTTGGTTGAGGCAGTTGTTGTGTTTTGCACTTGTAAAAAGGTATTGAAAGGAATTTAATGATGGAACCCCTTGATATAAGAGCAATTTTAGCTTGTAGAGCATCCACAGGCCCCCTTGTTTTCTTTTTTTTTATTATAAATAATAATGATTGCTAATCCCTGGTCTATCAAGTTTGCTTACTTGAAGTCCCTGGGGTCAAAGATGGCTGCAACCCCTGGTTCCAAAGTTTGTGTAGTGATTTTGCATGTTTTTACATAGGCTTACATAAGGAAAGACTTAAAAACAACTTCAATCAGCATAATATGTGAGATGACAATTTTTTCATCATTGCAAAGATCCTCAGGTGATCGATTTTGGGCCATTTTGGCCCTCTTGTTATAATAATTGAGTTAAAATCTGAAGCATTTGAAAATACCAAAGGATATAAAACAAAAAGGAAAATGAATAAATAATGCTTACCTAAGAATATTGGTAACTCCATCTTTGAAATTATATCTAGAAGACAAGGAAGACTTGCTTGGTGCATATGGCGGTTTTGCAGGGAGATAAATGAAACACATTACAAGCAGCAGTACCGCAGCGCCGAATGCTGTTTATCAATGAGAAAAAGGTGAGAAATTGGATGTTCAAAAATGAGAGGTCTCAAGACAATAAACGATATTATGCGTCGTAACCCGTCTCTATAATTTCCGATCTTCGGAGTAATGGACATAGAAAATAATTCGTTCTTTGGAAAAAGATAACAAAGAATTTCCATGGAAAATTCAAATTCATTTTCTTCGGAAAGTCTTCGGCTCTTTGATTTCTTTGGACAAAATTGTCCGAATATGTATTTCTTCGGACCGCAAAATTTCTTCAGACATCGGCAATAGATAATAATCGGATAAAGGCATTTTCTCTGGAAAACATTCGGACATCGGCATTTCCTTCGGAAAATATTCGGACATTGGTATTACTTTCGGAAAATATTCGGACATCGGCATTTCTTCGGAAAATATGCGAACCTCGGCATTTTCTTCTGAAAACCTGCGGACATGGGTATTACTTTCGAAAGATATTCGGATATCGGCATTTCTTCGGAAAATATTCAGACAGAAATAATCTTTAAAATTAAAAACGCAATTAATATTTATTTTTGAATAAAGAAAAGCACAACAAATTCTACTTTTTGCTAATCGTTCTTTCCTCTTATTGGGCAAGTGTCAGATTTCTGATTTTTCTTTGACAAAATTTCAATAGTCTATTTGTTTCAGAAAATATTCAGAATTTTAACTTATGTTAACCAGAATAAAACTATCGCAATTCTGTTGTTGAAATTATATCAATTGCTGCTTTATTTCCGGAACAATTTGAAATTTCAGATAATCTGTTTTTCTTTAGAAAATCGTTTGCTTTCAGATGTCTGCAGAAGAAAATCTATTAATTATATTAGTCATGCTTATTTACAAAAGGTTCATATGGCCATTCTGCAAATGCATATAATGTATTATTTCCATTTGTACTGATACAGTAAAAAATAACCTTGCAGCTGCCAGGTTTGAAGTAACTTTTCCTAAATTAGGCGAACGTGTTTGTGTCCTAAAGGGCTGACTAGTTACTTAACTTATATGCATTATCGCCATTTACACAAAATGAACACAAATTTTGTTGCACATTTGACATTCAAATAATTATCAAAATTACTTGTTTTTGTTGAATCAAAATAACTTGTTTTTGTTGAATGTATATGCAGTGAACTGTAAATACAGTACAGAGCTGAATCAATATAATATAGACTGTAAATACCTGTTTGTAGCATGAACCAGCCATTTTTAAAAAAAAAAATTCTATTGTTTTTATATTTTGCACATGAATAATAAAGTGTTTAAGAAGTATAAAACAGCTTATATTTTAATAGCAAGTATTGTATGTCCAAACTTTTTCACCACAAAACAAGACATAATCATCAAAAGGTGGCCATTATCATGGGCGGAAATCCCTAAAATAAGTAGTGTATGACATATTTAGTAACTTAAAAGCTGATCAAGTGATACTACAATCAATTAAAACTCTGGAATTGGATTACAAAAGGTTCATGCAGTCTTTAAAATGTGTAAAATGTTATTATGAGTTAGTTTTTATTTCATATATAATTGATATAATATGTATAACAATTGATTTTTATTAAAAAAAGATACCTTTTCAAAAATGATTTTAACAAATTAAAAGCAATAATTCTAGGGTGCACTGATTATTCATCTGATATTTATTCATTTGACTTTTTCAAAATTGAATAGCTTTTTTAATTTGTGTCACATCGAAGCAAAATGTCTGTTCACCAATCAATCCATGTCTGTTCTTAACTATTTTTTTGGTTTTTCTAATCAAACCCCTTACAGACAAGCTCACAAAGCCGTAATTCCACCCCACTATTTGCATCAAAATTTGTGACCACTTTCTGGCCAATTGAATTTTATCACAGGGAGTTATCTCCATTGGGGTTCATGCTACAGTATGGTTTAAAACATATTCTTGATCATTTGTATACATGTATACAAAATCAACGCAGACTATTAACAGGGACTGTATACAAAATCAACGCAGACTATTAACAGGGACTGTATACAAAATCAACGCAGACTATTAACAGGGACTGTATACAAAATCAACGCAGACTATTAAGAGGGACTGTATACAAAATCAACGCAGACTATTAAGAGGGACTGTATACAAAATCAACGCAGACTATTAAGAGGGACTGTATACAAAATCAACGCAGACTATTAAGAGGGACTGTATACAAAATCAACGCAGACTATTAAGAGGGACTGTATACAAAATCAACGCAGACTATTAAGAGGGACTGTATACAAAATCAACGCAGACTATTAACAGGGACTGTATACAAAATCAACGCAGACTATTAACAGGGACTGTATACAAAATCAACGCAGACTATTAACAGGGACTGTATACAAAGTCAACGCAGACTATTAACAGGGACTGTATACAAAATCAACGCAGACTATTAACAGGGACTGTATATTAAACAACCGTCCTGCTATTAATAAAGTACATATAATGCTTTGAAAGCTTAAACATGACATCCACAAATTCTAGAGGGATATTGATACTGTTACCTTTAATAATAAGACTGACTTAAATGGAAGGCCTACCAAAACGCTTAAACATTTTTTAAAATTTAAGATTTAAAACGCGCGAAAAACATTTTAAATGGAAATTTGGAGCATGCGACTTGATTTCCACAATATTTCTTTTTAAAGCACAAATTTAAATTATTTAAGCAATTAATACAAATTGATGCATTGTTTGATAGTTATAGACACTAATAAATTAGCATAGTAATTGATTAGAAAGGCTTGGTTTAGTTTCTACCTCAATTTTTTTTTTATGAAAGTACACTTAATTTTCTACAAAGAAAACGTTTTTTAATATAAAAATACTGTTATAATGTAGAATTTCTTTGTAACAAAAAGAAAAGATTTAACTACCACAAAAAAAAATGACTGTCATATATGGCCTAACATGTGCTAAAAATGACAATGACGTAAAACACCATTCAAAGTAACTTTTAGAGTAAAGTACACGTTGCACGACAATTTCTGAGTTGAAAATTACCTGTCACGAATCCTAGTCAATTTCGCGTTCAATAAAATGTTAAAGTTCATATTGGTGTATACGCGTAAAATACATCAATGTCACTCGAAAAGATAACTGATTTGTAGTTGGTGCAACTTTTTACGGCCGCTAAACAAACACTAGTGTGGATGATAATAAATACTGACAAGTGGATCCCTTGAAAGCAACAGACACAAACAAGAGATACAAGTAGTAGATTCGGTTTTATGTAAAGTGCAACAAAATCCTAGAAAGCCACAAAGTACTCAATGACTTGGTGGAAGCCAGAGCAACAAGAGAATAAACAGTTAAGGGTACGACAAGACAAGACAAACATCAAACGCTACCGTCCAATAAGGAGTTAGGTAGACGTCATCATAGGGTCACAACCTCTTAACAAGTTCAATACAGATTGTATGAAAGTGCTTATGACCGAGGATCTTACGAAGTTTGTAAATCACACCACCTTGGAAGTCAGGTTGTGATAGTCCTTGTCGCAGAAGAGTTCCTAAATTACTTTTATATTTTAAAGTAGATCAGAGTTACGATAATAACATTTTGCAAAGGTTTCTCGAGATTTATGGTAACGGTAGCCCTGCTGGAATATTATTTAGTTATACAAATATTACGAATATTAAAGTACTCAACACGGCTACAAGCTTTAGAAAAACGAATAAGTTGAGACATAGACCCCATAAGAAGTAGCTCGGGGAACATCCCCATCTAAATGGGGATAATTAACAATGTCAAAATAAAAATCATCTCTCTTATCATAGATTTTATTAATAATTTCGCCATTTTCAATAGAGAGATGTAAATCAAGAAAAGAAGGGACAGTATCACAATGTTACCATTTAGAGAAACGTGTTAAATTACAAATTGGTAAAAGGTAATGAGATTTGTTTGCTCATTTAACATTTTGGAAACAAATATCCCCCTAAATTGATCTTTGACGTTATGAAAACACTAACAACTGGCAATAATTGGTCAACATAAATAACAACGTACGGAGATAATAGACTCATGTCTTCAAAAGGATACTTTAGTTATGTCATCTCTAAATATGAAAATTCTGTTTAGACTACTTACTTATATAGTTGAGATTTCTTATCTCCCTCTGAATCAATCTTTGATCTGAAAAATGATTTTATAGCAATATCAAATACACTTCTGGGGAAACTGGACGCAGAGAGCACAGGATAGTACATTCGAATCAGATCGCTAACAAATAAGCCTATATTCGTATCATTTGTTAAGCGCTATCATCCTTACTTCATCTATTGGTGAAGACGCTAAGATCCCATCTACTTCGTAGCGTATAGTAACACAATTACAGATAATTTAAAAGTGCTTTGGTTTAAGAAGTTGAACTTTTGTTGACAATGTATATTGACATGACTTTCACATTATTCATACATGTTAATTGTTTTTCACAAATGTGATACTTTGATGACTTTATACATAATGTCTAAAATTATGTCAATGAAATGGAATAACTAGATACAGACAACGCAATTTACGAAACTCAAAAAATAGGATTGATTATCAGGTATCTATTAATTCAAGTATATTTTCTTTGGGTTTGAAATTGTCGGAGTTTCATGATAATCCACACACAATAAACACCATCAAAGTTTGTTTATACACGGCATTGATCAGAGCTTTCGTACTATGCATGAGCCTGTTCTTGCAATGTACACAGTTCCCAGGAGTGAAATAGTATGCAATGACATAGCGATACACTGGTATTATAGAATAGCCGACACACTTAATGCAAGGTAAAGTACGAAGAAAACAAGACTTTATATAGAACGATATATTCATACCAGAACTAAGAGGTCATCACAAGGTTACCGCCCTTAGAAAGATAAATGGCCAGAAAAATCGCCAATCAGTAGAGTTTTAAATCGATTTAGATTTATCCCAAGACGTCATCAGCCTTATTTTAGAGAAAATTCTCTACAAACAATATTGCATGTACTTGTATAGTACAATATTGCATGTACTTGTATAGTACAATATTGCATGTACTTGTATAGTACAATATTGCATGTACTTGTATAGTACAATATTGCATGTACTTGTATAGTACAATATTGCATGTACTTGTATAGTAGTTTAAACATGATCCGGAAGTATTCTGTCAAATATTCACAATCTCAACTTACACAATCTCAACTTACCCGTTTCATTTATGAGAACGATAGTGCCGTTCCTGAAATATCATTAACACCTGCAACTAAGAACTTAGTTGGACGATACAAGGGCATCGAAACAGGAATTTCTCATGTTGTTTATCGAGTGATCGTATATGTTATGTAATGCAGTCTTCTCAACACATGGAATTCAACTGTCTTAGTATAGGATAGAGGCTATGAAGAGAAATCTTCACTATTAAGAAACCGAAAGGGAGGGAGCCTAGGGACCGACCAATGTTTCTTAATTGAGAAGATTTCTCTTCATAGCCTCTATCCAACTTAGTGTTTGCCATAGGATTTATCGATAGTCTCTATATAGGTCACGCTCGTCACCGCGAAGACTGCTTGTAGTAAAATCTTCATGAATAAATGGTGCATGTATTTGAAAATCTCAGACATCTGATTGGTTAAAAAAGTAGGGTAAACACTAAATCTTTGTTAACATATCGAGTAAAATTAAACTTGTTTAATGTCAAACATAACCGACGTGTGGAAGAAGACATACCATACATACGTTTAACATGTTTTATAAAGCCACAATTATATTTTAATGAATGAAGCCCATACTACAAATTGTCAATTGGGTGTCACCCAAACTACAACTTGACAGTTGGATTAAATCGAATAATGACAATTGTTTAAAGTACGAAAATGAAACCCAATATGTATGAGGCCAGCTTCACTGTGACTATGGAGAAATGTAACTTACATTTTGCTGAAGTACTGGGTGAAACTCATAATATATACTCGGTAAAAAAAGTTTTGGACCAGGGCAGTGTTCGAACCCGTATAATGATCGCTGAACCATGACATTCGACCATAACCCTTATTATCTCAGTTGATAATTGACAATAGATCAAAAATCAACAATAATTATCGTTTACAATGAAAGTTTGCAAAATAATAATAATCTTTTTATTCGTTACTCGAATGTCTATAACTCTTATTTTTTATGGACTTTGCAACATTTTTTACAGACCCTTTGTGTGTTCGCGATATTTTTTTAAAATCATTTTTTTTTTTTTTTTTTTCTTTTTTTTTTTGGCCCACCTTCTCAACCCCTTATATCTGCTCCTTTCTTTCGCCTCCCCTTACTTCGTCTTCCGCCAGCTCTGCTGTTGTCCCTCCTACTAGATGGTGATCTGTTCTGACATACTTTCTGCTGAAGCCTCGCTGTGTATTCCGTTTCTGCGATGACTCTCGCTGTTCACCCGCAGTTCACCTGATTTTTCTCTTTTTTCCTTCGGATTGTAATGTTTCTGGGACATTGCTGATATGTCTTCTGATATTGTCTATTGCTGTGAAACAGCCTCCCCCTAGTACTCCATGGTACTCCATTCAAGCTACTATGCCACTACTAGGCTACTGGCCACTGCATACTTTAGACGAGCCATACGAAGAACCAAGGAATTTCTGTCTACAGCTTCCCTTCTTTCAGTGAACGTCGGCCTAACATCGTCACAAGACAGCAGTGAGGTACTAACTACTCATGAATCAAATTTGAGAGCCGAGAAGGTGGATTTTTGCCGAATGGTAATGAATGATAAGCAATGAATAAATGAAAGATGATAATGGAGAGACCAGCATCTTATTTGGAATTTAATGTTTCTGGTATCAAATTAACCAGGTAGGGTAGACTAGGTTACTAAAAAAAGATACTTAAATTCTGTCCACTAGTTGTATTTTTATATGACTTTATATACCCTGGTCGAAAACTTTTTTTACCGAGTATAGTTTGTAAATATAATGTTTTTACATTTTGTGTATATTTTTCTTAATATATGAAATTAAATCTACGTTTTATAAATTAATAAGATTAAAACCAACTTACGTAGTGTAAACCTAAAGAATACAAATGCCTTTATTTTGTTAACACTTGGATTAAACCCAACTTACATTGTTGGCATCGTAACCATCAGCGGACCTGAAATACAGCGAAAAGTGTATTACTTTTTTAAATATTATGTGCTAGTATTGGTATCGATGCTTTTGAACATGTTAGTGTATCGAAATCATTGTTTATGTTTTCCTAATTGTTCTGCAGGGAGCATCCACTATTAATTCCATACACGGTGAATATTACAATGTTTGATACATATTATAAACTGATTTATATTTCATAATCACGTACCAAGAATGTATGATGCCGCAGCCCCAAGAGCCGCAGACATGGCTGCTATTGCGGTAGCCGTGTTGCGTTCATTGGCGTGGAACCACACCTCGGAAACTGCCGGAGGTATCGCCGTTGTTATACTTGACGCTACACCGCTCAGAGCTTGACCAATGGAAATCAATCTGAAAAAAACAAAGTTGACCAATGAAAATCAATCTAAAACACATAAGATCAATACATAACAACATGAAAAGAACGTGAGTAATGGCACTAGATAAAACAAGCTTAGTCAATTAAACCAGTGATTTATCAGTCTTGAAACAAACTTGCCCAATGAAAACAATCTGTGTGTGTAAGCATTTAGTTATCCTCCCTGTTTTGTACTGGGCATTTTAGCGAACAGACTCGTCTGTAGGACTGGTAAGGTAGAAAATGCTTAAAACTAAATAGTTCATTAATTAACCCAATTCAAAAACAATCTTTAAATAATCTTAACCATTATAAATCAATCTTGAAACAGGTGTGTCAAATAGAAACTAATCTAAATTAGATCAAATAAATATCTATCATATATATAAGATATATACAATATATAAATAAAATTTTCATTTAACAATTGCAGGATGATATTAAAATATATAGAGAGATTGTGGTCTCAATATTTTGTAAAAAGTAAATATACAAATCGAACAGGAAACGTTGTATTTACGGAATACATACGACCAAAACACGCATTCGAAACAAACAACAATATCAAAGGAAAATAGAAGCCAACTATGTCAGACGACCAACATAAACGGGTTGACAATAGGGGTACCGCATTGGAACGGTCAGTGGCAAAACGGCCTTTAGGCGTTAAACCATGGTGCATCAAATCTCACTCTTCCCTTTTGTCATCCTAATAAAACATAGCTATGTCAATAAAGAAATCTCCTCTTACAACCTAGGCAGCTTTTTATAGGCAATATAAGTACAACACAATGATGATCATGTATCTATGAATATGCAAATCAACTTGTAATATTTAAATATACATATCATACTAAATCAATAAGAAAACACGTTCAATGTTGACTGATCCTGGGCAAATATATTTATATTATGTGTACTTGCGTTCACCAATGAAGATTTGTAACATATGCATCGTCCACCAAGGCAGTACATCATGCAACGTGTACCGTCTTCGCTTAGTACTTAAAATTATAGTACTAACAAATATAATCAAGTATTAACTTTAAAATTGTTTCATACGTGTAACACGTCTAAATATCTTAACTAGTTTGAGACTAAACGATTGTGAAGTTTCATACATCAACCAGTCCCAGAGTGCTCAACACACTTGTTTCAAACCATAGAACACCAGCTGAAACCTTCTAAGATAGTCTACAACCTGGTATACTGTAATGCGACGGCGGTTTCATTTCAATCATATATGAGGCGGTTTTAATATTTAAGTATATTTAACATGCTTGCACATAAAACAAAGCTACGTTTTTGTTTATCAAAATAACTTTCTTTTTAAATTTATTGTAATGACAATTTTAGGCGGTTGAAGGATATGTAAAGAACATCCATCTATATGGTGCTTACATGGTGGCTGCCACTGGATCCATGGTGATGATTCTGGTTGCTGCTGCCAAAGTCAGGAACACCGTGCATGTTAACATCGCCACGCGGAGGCCAAAACAAAACAAAACGAAAAAAGCAGCAAAATAATAGTCTTAATAATACACATTAAAAAGAGTTTGAAAGAGAAATTCTACGCATACTGAGGGAATTGCAAATTTAAAACAATCGAACATAAAAAGGTATGAAAAGAGACATTTGGAAATCATCGAACACGATAAATACAAACAATATTGCAGTCTCGGTTTGATTGATTGTTCATGAACGGTAGCGAAAAGTTTTTGCTACTGTTCACGCCCTCTAGACCCGGGTTGAGCAGAATTCAATATTTAAAATGCCAGTAGTACATAAATATGAGCCATCCCGGATATGTTAGGCATATGACGGTGAACATGGAACCTTCTATGCGGTATTTTTACACCATTCCAGGGCCAGCGGCGTATAAAACTACTTTGCACACATTGATTAACTAGATCTACTATTTGTATTACTTGTTTGTTTGTTTATTGTTTCTTTGTTTGTTTGAATGGTGTTTACGACGTTTTAGCACACGTATGACGGTCGTTCTTTTGAGAGATAGAGGCTGACCACTCCATTTTCCTGAATAAAGCCAGTACTGTATACCTCCCGCCATCCGTAAAAAATAGAATTTCTCGCTTGACAAGTAGAACTACCAGTGGGATTCTAACCCACAGCGGTGAGAGGCTAGAAAGTATTAGACTATTTTCATTACACTTAACATTTAAAACTTTTTTCAACAAAGCATGTACAATATTGTGTATAAGCAATTTCTTTCAGATCTGAGTGTAATAATGTGTAATTGACTATTATGTTTTATATACAGCACAACGTTATCGTTTTAATGAACCATGGTTATCTTTTTTGTGTTTGATTTTGAAAACTTTGTTGCTACGCCTACCCAGAAGGGTTTGATTCACTTAAAAAAATGAATTGCTCTTGCTTGCAAAACGTTATAAGTTATCGAAATGAAAATCTTCTATGACAAAACATGAGATTAAAAATAGTTTGGTATAATTTTTGGTCGATGAAGGAATTTTTGGAGAGGAAGCATTACATTTTTGGTGGAAACGGAATTTAATATAACATTAAAAGAACTATAATTAGAAAAAAATGCAAATCGAAAAAGAAATGATAGAAAAGGAAGTGGCAATGAAAGAAAAAGAAATCGAAATGAAATTAAAGGAAGAAAAAGAAAAAAGAGAACTTGAATTAGAGTTGCGGAAAATGGATTTGGCAAGCAAGTCAATTTCACCATGTCCGCTCTCCCATTGATTTACATTTGATGTTACTAAACATATTTTGAAGAAAGGAAATTGACAAATATTTTCTTCATTTTGAGAAAATTGCTGACAATTTGAAAAGGCCAACAGAACAATGGACATTACTTTTACAGAGAGTTTTAATAGGAAAAGCCTGTGAGATTTAAACACAGTTAACTGTAGAACAAAGTTCCTCATTCCAAAGTGTTAATGATACTATCTTAAAAGCTTATGAATTGGTACATGAGGCATATAGGCAGAAATTTAGAAATTGTAGGAAAGAAAGTGATTAAACACATATTGAATTTGCTCGAAACAAAGAACAATTATCTGACAGATGGTGTGCAACCAAGAAAATTGAGCGCAATCATGATAAGTTAAGGCAACTTATTTTAATTGAAGAGTCCAAAATGTGTATTAACAATGATGAAACCTATTTAGATGAGCAACGATTATTACATTTAAAATAATTACGTGATTGCGAACTCAGTAAAAAAAATAGTACAATTACATATTTTATGTTAGCGTTTTCATGGAATGTTTTATACATGTTTTTCTCTTACCTTTTCCATCAACGAGGTAGCATCCTAGCAGGGCGGTAGCCAACCCGGCTATATTGCAGTAGTTTACAATCCAAAATATTGTATTGTCCGTCCATCCATACACAAGTTTGGCAGATTGAGAGATGGGCCCCCACGATGCCCACTGGTAGTTGTTGAGAATACTGCCGAACGAAACCATGATTATCACATACCATCTTGACGGGTGCACCTTATAGGCCCCACCAGTCTCTATTAACCGAACGCGTTCATCCTCCATTTCACCTATAGTAACGTGTATTTATCCGGATTTGATCCAAATAATCAGCATCATGTAAAATGTTAAATCAACGAAATTAAAAAAAAATACACATGTATTTTATTGTGCAGCTGTAACATACAAGTACGTTCATTAAATGAAATTGAACGTACATTTGTTTTGACTGAGTCACATACATGCATTTAGATACGAATACAGTATCAGTTACCTTGACTGTATGTAACCTACATGCTGATAACTATGCTGAAACATTCTCATGTTATCAGTTGCACAGTGAACGGCAAACTTTTATTTATTTTATACTATGTAGAAGATAGAGTTTGGTCTTATCGAGTTACTTGATTTAAACATCGAGATGGGCTTGGCCCATCATGTGGACGTAGTCCATCATGTGCGTAGCCGATCGAGGTGTTTAAATCAACCAACGGGATGAGTTGTTGCTTTGTAGCATGTCAATTTCATATGTCTGCCATATTCTCACTTAGAGTACACCAGTCATTCTGGCTTGTGTTACAAGTTTTAAATTAAGTCCGAATAAACTTATCCAATTTTCTTTTAATTCCAATTAGCAAGTGTCTCTTTAATCCAAAACAGTAAGTGTCTCTTTAATAAAAATGTTAATTGTCCTTTCAGTCCAAATTAATTTCCAAATATCCAATTTCACTATTATTATGAATGAGCACAATAATAAAATAGATATAAAAATCGAACAGGATTCAAGGACGACAGTCAACCACAAACGCACACAGAAACAAAGAACAACTGTACAGAAGAATGAAAGGCCAAAGTAGACATCACAAACACAAAAGTGTCGACAATTAGGCTACTGCCTTGGAACGGTCAGAGGCAAAATAAAGCCGTTGGGGGTTTAAACCAGGTTCTAGTATGCATCAAACCTAACACTTACCATACTGTCATCCCAATAAAACGGGACAGTGTAAATAAAGAAATTACTACTCTGAACTATTCTCTGACCAACAAGGCACTAATAATAGGCAATTTAAGTAAAACACAAAGATGCTCGTGTATATATAAATACAAAAAAAACGATAGCATAGAAAGCCACAAAGAAGGTTCTCAATGACTTTGCAGAAGCCCGAGCAACAAGAGAACGAAGTTTGTAAATCAAGTAAATCATCTCACAAATATATTCTATTTTTTTAACAGCATCCAATTCAAAATTAACATTTTACTGAATACTAATCTTCTGAACTGCTGAGCTGCTCGCAGTGTCTATTTATATACTTCCAAAGCACCAGTGTTGTCTTCTTGCAGAGGTACTGCACTAATGTCGCTTATATCAACTGCTAATTTAAATTGAATTTCAAAATTTGGTGCTGAAAGCACTGGTGCACTCATTAGTATTTACTTTTAATTTGTCAAATGCATCTCGCATGTTCCAGTCCAAACAAATGTATTTCTTTTACTCAAATGAATCAAAGGTTCAGCAATGGCTGAACATTTATGCAAAATCTGATGTTGAGCGTTGCTGGAGAGTTTAAACGCCATAACTTAATATTGAAACAGACCATCTGGAGTTACAAATGCTGGAACTTCTTTTGCTTTTTTCTTTGAGAGGAACTTGTCAAAATCCTTTTAAAAGATCAAATTTCGTAACATATTTTGCATTTCCAATTTTATCGGTACGGTGGAATTGAAAATGAATCATTGTTTGTGGCACTGTTGACATTTCTATAGTCAGTAAACATCCGACATGTATCATCCGGTTTTATCCAATGGCATTACTGGTAATTTTGATATTTCGGCATCTGGGTTCTCTAAAGGTCCGAAAGATAGAGTTCCTTCTATAATTGATTTTAACTCATGTCGTGGTCAGATCGCCCAATCCATTGAGGATTTTAGTATTAGAGGGTGCCGTAGAGAACATGCTGACCCTAACTCCCTTTCTTATTAGAAAAATACTATTTTTAACATCATAGATACCCGTAGTAACTTCTATACGGCAAACCCCTCCCTACTTCCCCTAGACCTAGGTTTTCATTTCGTTATTTAAAATCAGGAATCCAGGAATTTCATAATAAGTTGGTTTTAGTTCCTGCTGATAAAGCAGCTAATAATATAATTATTGTTCGACGCCTCCATGAGTTCAATGTTTTATCGCAGGAACTCGGGAGTACTAATTCGTATATTCCAGAGCAATCTACTGAAGATAATTTTATTCGACGCATATCACTCAAGATGTTCAAGGCTGGAATAGACGAAACCCATAACAGACTTCCAACGATGTACTGTATTCCCAAATTACACAAACAACCATATCAAGCCCGTTTTATTTCCAATTCTAGTTCTTGCACCACTACAACTATCTCCAAACTTTAACATCTTGTCTTACTGCCATTAAAGATCACGTTAAACAATATTGTGCTAAAGCTTCTGAAAACTCTGGGATTAATTTATTTTGGTCTATTAAAAATTCAGGCGACGTTCTTGATCAAATTTGCAATAAGCGTCAAGCCTTATTTATAAGTACTTACGATTTTTCTACATTATATACAACTTTACCACACAACCTTATCAAAGAAAAGCTTATTGCTCTCATTCAAAAAACTTTTTCTAGGGAATATACTACATTTTTGGCCTGTAACAATATTAAAGCGTTTTCTACTAACGGCAGTTTGGACAATTACACTATGCGGACTTGCCATGAAGTTTGTGAACTACTTATTATCCTATTAGATAATATTTTCGTCAGGTATTGAACTACCGGTTTTTGTTTTAAAACGTTTGAGAGGATTTATCCGGCACACAAGACTGAATTTCCTCAAGTGGGCTGTTACTGAAATGTTGCATGACTACCTGTATGGTGGAAAATTCGAGATTGTAACGGATAACAACCCTCTGGTGTATTCCAACACAACGGCGAAGCTAGATGCTATTGGTCATAGATGGCTCGCCCCCTTGGCCAACTACAACTATAAGGCAGTGTACAGAAGCGGGCTGAGAAATGCGGATGCATATGGAATTTTTACGTAAGAAACATGAAACTACTGAAGTTGAACCAGAAGCCCTGTTGAACCATCAGTATGGCAGAAATAGTGACCCTTTCATACTTACTATTCAACTCCCAGACAATACTACCAGTGTTAACACGGAACCTGTGATACCAACAGAAATACTCATAGCCAATACTTTGTCGACTAAAGATTGGATCAAGGCTCAAGGTCAGGACACAATCATCTCAATCATCTCAATGGTAATTGAATCTGTCAGAAACGGTTCGAACCAGGCTAAGCCGTACTCTTACTGACATGAATACTTAGATCATGGCGGGGATTTCTTTATTTACACTGTCCTGTTTTAATGGGATGACAGTAGGGTAAGTGTGAGGTGTGGTGCACCCTAGAACCGGTCTAAACCCCCAGTGACCTACTTTGTCTCTGACCGTTCCAAGGCGGTAGTCCTATTGTCAACCCTTTTGTGTTTGTGATGTCGTTTGCATTTATTGTTACTTTTGCCTTTCTGTTTGTTTGCATGTTTGTTTCTGTGTTTTATGGTTGACTGTCCTCCTTGAATGCTATTTTCCCTGTCCGATCTTTTTATATTTCTTTACCTTAGAGATTGGAATAAACTTGTGTTGATGCAAGGATTCCTTTATAGGAGAGCTTCCGTCATTGGTGAGGATCGACTACAACGTGTTCTTTCTGAGGGTGTTCGGCTAGAGGTTTTAAAAGCTCTGCACGATGAAATTGGTCATCAAGGGCGTGACCGCACTTTATCGCTATTCAAGGAATGATTTTATTGGCCAGGGATGGTCGCCAATATTGCACTAATGATAAAGAACTGCGGAAGAGGTCTATTCAGAAAGACGATACCATCAAAGGCTGAGTTCGTGCCGATTACATCCTCATTCCCGATGGAAGTAATATGCTTTGATTTCCTCTCCTTGGAAAGGTCGAAGAGAGGCTATGAAGACGTGTTGGCGATAACAGACAACTTTAGCCGATATGCACAGGCATATCCTACCAGGAACCAAACGGCGAAGACTACGGCTAGAGTGCTATTTGAAAGATTCTTGGTTCACTATGGATTTCCAGCACTGATTCATAGCGACCAGGGTGGAGCGGTTTAATCAAACGTTGTTCAAAATGCTAGGCACTTTAGAAGAATATCAAAAGGCTGACTGGAAGGTTCATGCACCTACTTTGTTCATGCGTATAATGTCACGCATCACGAGAGTACATGGTTCTCTCTGTACGTTCAGATGTTCGGCAGACATTCTAGACTAGCCATTGATGCAGTATTCGGGCTGCAAACGGTAATAGTGTCTGCTAGCACAAAATCGGATAACGGTAATTGCGAGACCGTCTCAATTCAGCATACCAGAAGATCAGAGAAGTCTCCGCTGAAGCAGGAAAAATCATGAATTTTGTCCTGGCTCCTGGAAACCTAGTACGCGTAAAGAATGTCTCCATTCGTGGAAAACAGAAGTTGGTGCAATCATTAACAACATGAAAATAGCAACAACCGCCTTTTCATCATCGTTCTGTTCAGCGTGATACCTGTAAGGAAAAAAAGAAATACATGAGGGACATTAATAACCTGTCACGGGTGACAGGTTAGTAAAGTTAGTGAGTGAAGCATAACGGGACTTGGTATTAGTATACTGACCAATGGATATCGGATAGGGGATATATAGGACAAGGGAAAGACTAACTGGTCAAAAAATAGATTACTTCCCTTAGATAGAAATGGATACTAAATCAAAACCAACATGCTGGATCAATGTACACTTCTCAAAACTGCTAACTACACCGCTCACGTTTTGGGTTATATATATCGATGGGTTGAATGTTTTTCAATAAAATAAAAAGGAAATACCAATTCAATCATTTTTACATCATTTCATTTTATTTTTTTCATGGGCAATGCTAGAACTAAACCACAATAAGCAATTACAAACGACCCATGTAAACACTAAAGTCACACTTTTATGAACAAGAAATGAAAAGTGTGACTTTAGTGTTTACATGGGTCGTTTGTAATTGCTTATTGTGGTTTAGTTCTAGCATTGCCCATGAAAAAAATAAAATGAAATGATGTAAAAATGATTGAATTGGTATTTCCTTTTTATTTTATTGAAAAACATTCAACCCATCGATATATATAACCCAAAACGTAGCGGTGTAGTTAGCAGTTTTGAGAAGTGTATACTTTATTCATTATTCATGTAAGGTTAAAGATATTCAGCCCTATGACACACTTCCACTTCTTTGAAAATGGTGTCCCGACATTTCAACCGCTAAAATTAAAACCGTAGACTAAGATAAAGGAAACCATCGCATGAACTGAAAAAAAAGCAAACACACAATCTAGTGATTCGACACATGAATCAACGCATAACGTAACGAGCGGCGGAGACGGTCCCCGTACCTGGACAACATGGTCAGGTTATTATGGTAGTAACAAACCCCGGGGCACGTGGTGGGCCCATCATCAGTCCTCAGTGGAGGAACTAAACCCACAACCTCGGTGGAGGTTATTCATCGCGTCATCACAGATATCGCGTCATCTTATTCATCGCGTCATCACAGATATCGCGTCATCTTATTCATCGCGTCATCATAGATATCGCGTCATCCTAATCATTATAGAAGGCTTTTGATGACAATCACCCATCACTGGAATCACGCATCATTCCTTGTAACGTTTGTGATCATCAACATTGTTGTAACTGCAACAACATTTTAATGTCATATATAGTCAGTCGACACATTCAGTATTTGTGAACGTCTTAAACGTCTTAAACGTTCATGAGAACAGTATTTTTCATATTTCATCTGTGTATTCGCTTGTTTTTCTTGATAATTGTATATATATTTAACATATTTTAAAAGTTGCATCTAACGTCATTGATTTTTTCCTGAGTTAGTCCCAACAACTAGGGTCATCTTGCGACAGTACCCCTTCCCTATGTGTATAATTAAATATTGTTGCCACGTAATATCTTGGCGGCATAATCAAACTTCACCGACTGAGCCAACCGTGACACTTGAATAGTACAGTTCCTGTTCGACTTTTATATCTACTTTTGTAAGTGAATAAGTGTCGATTACGGATGGCGGGAGTAATACAGTAATGATTCCACCTAGGAAACAATGGGAGGTTTGCCTCTACCTCAAACAAATCGACCGTCATATATGGCTTAAAAGGTACTACAAATGACGTAAAACACCATTCAAACAAACAAATGTACACGGGCCGACTTCCGAAAATGGGTATTGTTGTTTTAGTCGTAGGATATTGCTCCTCGTACAAGAATACATTTTCCACCATAAGCAAACTTGTTTAGATATTAATAAATAAACTATACAATAATACCGGTATTCTTCTTCTATTTAATGAACTTCTTGATTGAGTTAATTTTTGAGAAATACAAATTAATGTATACTAACCTATAGTGCTAAATGAAATATCAGTAAAGTATCAGTGATATTACACACAATTTATTAAAAATATACACAAAAACACATTATTTCGTCTATTCAAACAATACAGCATTAATAGCTGATGTACCCTCAAACCTGATTCCAACGGTCCATTATCATACTCTTTTTTATAGCAATGTGGCGTTGCTTGTGCAGTGTGGCGGCAGTAAAACGTCTCCCCGCGCATGCAATCAGTACTGTTATTCATTCGATCTTTGGATATCGCTGAGCCCGATACTTATATTTAGTTATCGGTGGTACATTTTCAATTTCTTTTGTTTTGTTACTTAATTGTTGATTCGGTGGTTCCACTACTCCGTCCGATAAAAGGCTCCGGGTATTGTTTAACCACTCGTAGGATATGTTGTCTGATTTTTACATTAGTCTTTTGGCTGTTACTTGTGATACGCAGGCTTCATAACCGCTGCTCCTAACTAAATTCCATTATGTTTATTTCGCTCTTTGGGGCATTTAATTTTATTAGATACTGGGACCATACGCCGTACGACATGGGGAAGCAGTATACTCCATGTCCACCGCCATATGCATGCTATTGATTTTATGAATATTGAGTTCTGCTGAACCCGGGGCTAGAGGGCGTGAGCGGTAGCTATCATATTTCACTACCGCTGAACAATCTCAATCAATTCCAAAGGTCCATTATCATACTCTTTTTTAAACGCCCAGCGGCCTTTTTAGTCACTGACCGTTCCAAGATGGTAGCCCTATTGAAAACCCTTTTATGTTTGTGATGTGATATTATACATTTTATGCATCTTTGTAATTGTTTCTGTGCTTTTTTGTGGTTGAAAGAGGTCCTTGAATGCTACATTTCCTGTTCGACCTTTATATCTAATTGTGTGGCAAAACATTATCAAAAACCAAGTTGTGCCTGAGCATGGTTGGTCTACAGTTTAGTCTGGTATTGAAAAACAAAATGTATGCCAACTATCTTTACTTTTTAAGAACACTTTTAACATCGACGGGCAGTATTTCTAATGAAAAATGATATTTATAACGTTATTCGATTGTACGACATGGTACATATTATACATAACTATGCCGATGTTGGTGTTTTCCTATCAGCACAATTATGAACAAAATCAGCAAGAAGTCCAAAACTGAATGAAAACAAATTGTCAACATATTTTCCATATTTGTGTAGGTTCATAATAATTTGGTAGAATCACCAACGTTCCGCAAGTCAGCTGGATAGCTTCCTTTCATAAACATTCCTGCTTTCATGAGTGAACGCACCCACAGCGATGAGGGGAACGTGATTTCAAGTCAACCCAGCCCCCGCCCCAACCATACCATTCACAAACCTTGCCGATAGACCAGACATCCAGGCACTGGACTTCATTGCACAGTGTTGGTGGTACTTCCGAGTTTTACTCTAAGGTATAGTTGCATCGATGTCATCTTTTTCCATTATCATTTCTTTTTCTTTAGGCGTAGCACGCCCATTGTTTTTTAGATATATTTTTATATATTATTGAATAAATATGCAATGTGGTCATGATATATTTGGGTTGATTTTAAATAAAAGTAACTTCCACAATCCATGAGCTGTCAAAATATCTATAGAAAGTGTGTTATGTATATTGTTACCTATATACAAATGTATCTAAACGTTTACATGTATTGTTGCGTGTTTCTCAAAGTGGATATGCATTGTTGCGTGTTTATTATTGATTTGGCCTTGAAGAAAGTTAAAAATAGTATAGATGTAAACATGAGTATCTGGTATGCAAATTATTGTTGTTATTCATTAATGTTGATGTGGACTCTTTGCACTGGACTATTGTATGCAAATTCATTTATGATGAAATTTGAACTATTCTTATTGGACGGTTTTAGTAGGGAAACCTTCAGTAACAGTGTATAAACAGACTCTGGGAGTTCTATATAGATCAGTTTCAGTATTCTTTATTAATGTCAATTTAGATTTGAATTATTTTATAAAATATATGTGTGAGAGGATTTACTTATTATTGTATTATTATTATTACTCATTCATAGTAAGAGTGAAATTAGATATTTGACCTATATAATAGAGGACAACATAGTTTTTTTCTCAATGAAACAACTCCCTGATAACCGCTTATTATCGAACGTTACGACATATAAGAAGAAAATGACCAAACAAACAGTACAACATTTAATGTATGGACTGAAAGTGTCATTCCTTCTCAATAAAGCACAAGTTAAACAGATAACACAATCATTCCTTCTCAATAAAGCACGGGTTAAACAAATAACACAATATATTACAACTGCACCAAAAAAGAGTACATATTTAAAATCAATCAACGGTTCTTTTTTCACTGATCCACGTGTTTTCTTCTTGTCCTTCCTTGAAAGCAGCATTAACATTTCCAACTGGACTGGATTCTTCTTGTTGAGTGTCGATGTCCATTCGTGTATAATTCACTTTGAACACGGCCATGAATGGTACCGTAGCTATGAACACACCACAAACTGCCCAGCTCATCCATGCCGTACCTAAAATATACATACACGCTTTGTTGTTAACTACCTTTGAAACTGGTTTAAACCCCCAGGGGCCTTTTTGCCATTGACTGTTCCAAGGCGGTTGCCCTATTGTCAACCCGTTTGTGTTTGTGATTGCTTATTAACATTATAATTGTTGTTTGTTTGATGCGTGTTTTGGTTGACTGTGTTCTGTGAAAGCTACATTTCCTGTTCGACTTTTATATTTACTGTTGTTGTTGTTAAGGGATATTTTCATGACCTGGCTAGTATGGTCGGCTTACTAGATATGAGAGAGAGAGAGAGAGAGAGAGAGAGAGAGGGAGAGAGAGAGAGTATCTGTGTATCTCAAATTGAAATATTTGATACAGGGACACTGGCCTGTTCATATATTTATATTTATCTAAAATATGATTTATTACACTCTCTTGTCAATTAGGGTGCGTAAGACAAGATTATTGCCAGGTTGTGTATAATCGATAAGCTAACCAGTAGGCCATATTGTCTACTGACCGTTCGATTTCGGTAACCCCGGTCTTCACTACTATTCATGTTGTGATGACTATTTATTTTGCGCTGATTTGATTTAGTTTGTGTTACAGTGACAACCTACGTTGTCATTGCGTTTGGGTGCTTTTGTTTCTATAGGACCATTTTTCTTATTTTCAAATGATATTAACACAAACAATAAAAACAACGTGAGTTATGCCAACCTAAGTTCGGTATCTGGTTGACAAGAAGAAACACTGTGGCAGACAAGTTGACAATCATGCCTTGGAATCCGGCTGTAACGCCTTCTGCTATTGGATGAGAAGTTTCACACATGATCTCCAGGAATAACGGCATACAACTACTTTGTAGGGTCTGGGATATGATAATTGCCGCATAGAGTTGTACTGAAAATAATATATATAGTGTTGTATTAAATAACCGGCATAATTACAATGAATACATTTGGTATGGTTTTTTGTTTTACTAAGTACGATGCTGGATTGGCTAAAATACTTCCATCTGCAACCTACAACTTGACAGGTTAATAACACAGTAACATATTTAGAACCAACATGTTTGCTTATTGAAGTACAGGATTTCATGAAATCTTACTGGAATAGTGAACGCTCAAAAATACATTCAATATCAAGTCATCTTAATTTGGGATGGCGAATTGTCCGTCGTCCGTCCGTTGTCCGTCCGTCCGTTAACTTTTGCCTCGTTAACACGACAGGGCCTTCATTTTTAATTCAGTATTTATTGATTTCATTGACAGGCCTAGTAGTTTTCGAGATAATCATATAGTTGATTCTATCCCTAAATATTTAAAAAATTAAGAAAGTCCTGTAATTTGTTATAAGTATAAAAAATCTATTAGAAATATTATTTTCAAATACTACAAAATAGTTTCTGATCTTGATATAGTAAATAACACTCCTAAGGAATGTGAAAGTAACACATTAAAATGTTTCTATGCTCCAGCAGGTCATGTCATCACTGGTAATTTTGCTATTGTTGATAAACGTATTCGGCATCTGTTTTCGAAAGGTCTTAAGTATAGATTACTTTCAACTATCGATTGTTATGCCTGACCGGTTCAGATCGCCTAATCCATTGAGGATTTTAGTATAAAATGGTGTCGTAGAGAACATACGGACCCAATCTCTCTTTCTACTTGGAAAAAGTCAATTTTTAAAATTATAGATACACGTATTAACTTTTATAATTATAACCTTCTTTATTTCCTCCGAGAACTAGGTTTTCCTTTCGTAATTTAAAATCGGGAATTCAAGAATTTCATCATAAATTTTTTTTAGTTCCTGCTGATAAAGCAGCTAATAATGTAATTTTTGTTTGACGCCTACATTACGTAAATGTTTTAAGACTGGGGTACACGAAAAGCGGAACAAACTGCCAACTATGTACTGGATTCCTAAATTTCATAAAAATCCGTATAAGGCCCGCTTTATTACGAATTCTAGTGAATGCACCACAACAAACATCTCCAACCTTTCTTGTCTTACTGCCGTTAAAGATCACGTTAAACAATATTGTGATAAAACATAAGAAATTAGTTTTGTTTATAAAAAGATCAGGAGACGTTCTTGATAACATTTGCAATAAACGTCAAGTTTTATCTATTAGCACTTATTACTTCTCTACATTATATGCAACCTTACCACATCACCTTATCAAAGACAACCTTATTGCTCTTATTAAAAAAAATATTTGCTAGGGAAAATACTACATGTTTGGCCTGTAATAATATGAAAGTTTTTTACTAACGGAAGTTTAGACAATTACACTATGTGGACTTGCCAAGAAGTTTGTGAAGCACTCATCTTCCTATAAGATAATATTTTCATCAGGTATGGAACGACCGTTTATAGACAAATTGTTGGTATCCCTATGGGTACAAACTGTGCACCACTTGTCGCAGATTTGTTTTTATATTGCTATGAAAGAGATTTGATGAATCTTTCACCAGATACCCAGGAAGATCTTATTGATGCTTTTAATGACACCTCTCGGTATCTAGATGACATATTAAACATTGACAACAATAATATATACCCTAAAGAACTTCTACTTAACAAAGCTTTTATTTCTAATACATATCTCCATTGAAAATGGTGAAATAATTAGCAAAATGTATGACAAGAGAGATGATTTGAATTTTGATATTGTTAATTATTCCCATGAAGATGGGAATGTTCCCCCGAGCAACTTCTTATGGGGTCTATGTGTCCCAATTTATTCGTTTTTCTAGATTTTTACTCGAGTTGAGAACTTTAATATTCGTAATCTTTGTATAACTAAAGCGCTACTCCATCAGGATTACCGTTACCATACACATCGTTAAACCTTTGCAAAATTTTATTTTCATAACCCTGATCTTCTTTCCAGATATAAAAGTAATTTAAGAACTCTTCTGCGACAAGGACTATCACAGCCTGACTTCTATGGTGACGTGATTTACAAGCTTCGTAAGATCCTTGGTCCTGATCATGTTCATAAAATCTTTGTTAGACTTGTTAAAATGTTTATCAAAAGAGGTTATGAACCTATCATTTTGCACCGCACTGCATGTTTGGTGGTGGATCCATTTACAGTTCGCCTCTATGCTTTTCTCTTTGATTGTGCGATGACCTGACAGGCTGTGGACTCTATGATGACGTCTACCTAAAGACCAAAAGGACGGTGATGTTTGATGTTTGTCTGCAGTCGTGGCTTGTTTTGCCCTCAATGGTTTATTCTCTTGTTGCTCTGGCTTCTGCCAAGTCAATGAGTACCTTCTTTGTGGCATTTTAGGCATTATTGTTTTGTTTGTATTTATATATCCACACGAGCATCTTTGTGTTTTACTTATAATGCCTATTAATTCTGCCTTGATGCTTAGAAGAGTTTGGAAAGTAGCAATATATGACCATTTACTTTGGAGTTATGACCATTGATTTTCTGAAATATGCCATCATTTAGACTCCTTAACACAATAGAGCCTTTATTTTTCCTCCGATCTTTATCAGACTTTACAAGATTGTTGGTATTAATAAAACTCGAAAGAGTTTGAAAAACCAGCCAGTTTGGAATATGTAAACTGGATTTATGACCCTTGATTTTCTAAAATATCCTATAATTAGGCCTCGTTAACACGATAGGGTCTTCATTTTTACATATCAATAAACGCTCAGAAGAGTTAAAAAACCAGCTAGATCGTACAATTTACACAGGAGTTATGGCCCTTTATTTTTTGAAATATGCTATAATTTGTCCTCGTTAACAAGAAAGATCCATCATATATTATCAGATCTTTTTCAAATTTTACCAGGTTATTGATGTCAGTTAAAGCTCGGACGAGTTTGAAAACCAGTCAATTCGTACAAGTAGCACCAGAGCTATGGCCCTTGATTTAGTTAAAACTGTTCTATTTTGCCTCGTTAAGTCGATAGGGCCTTCATTCTTCATCCGATAGTTACCAATCTTCACCAATGAAAGCTTGAACAAGTTTGAAAACCAACCAAATCGGATAAGTAACACCGGAGTTATGGCGCTTGATTTATTTCAAAGATGCTGTATTTTACCTCGTGAAGCCGATGGGACCTTCATTTAGGCGGATTTCAGTGAAACTTTGCAGGGATGATAAGTGACAAGCTTAGTTGTGTATATCGTTACTGTGTACGGTTGAATGATTTGGCAGAGTTATGGCCCTTTAAATGTTTTAATACACGAGTTTTGTCTGAACTAGTTCTCCTTAACACCTTGCCGGATTTCAACAAAACGTTTTAGGTATGATCAGTACCAGGTCTTGTTGTGTCTATCATTACAATATGCTGGTTGAATAACATTTGGAGTTATGGCCCTTTAAACGTTTAAATATACAAATATTTTCTGAACTAGTTCTCCTGAACCCTTGGACGGATTTCAACAAAAGTTTTCAGTGATGAATGGTACCCTAAGCCTAGTTGTACCATCAATATTATTTATTTCGTTTGAACGGAGTGAATAAGAATTATTTTCCCTCATTGGGTAAGCAATGTTATATAAACGCGTCGTCTGCTTTTATTTCATACATACGCAGATGTAACGGTCAGTTCACGTGATCTATCATGTGGTGTTTGAATTCTGGTCATTCAAGTTCTGGACGACGGCAGGTTAACACGTCTAAGCGTTTAGTTAAATTTTATGATTTTAGAATAGGAACGAACGTTTGTGTGGTTTTAAAGCATTTATTTTGATAGTATGTCTTGTTTACGTGAAATTCGTCGGTCGTTGCAGACACTTGTGTAAATTACTATTTGACAAAGATAAATTGAGTACAATTTTAGCGTTTTCGTTGTTTGTATAAGTTTGCTTATGTGCAGTGAGAGAACAGTGTTGCGGTTAAGATATTATTTATCTTTAGCAAGTAGATCGTCCACATGCCCTCTTGATTTTATAATTAGTTCAGTATTTCCAAAAATGCATTCTATTTACGTGTACATGTATGGACACAATTGCACATACAACCTGTACAATGCAGAACAAGTTTCAATCGCCAGCGTATTTACTTTGAGATCTAGGCAATATGCCACGACACATGTAAGGATATACCTTGTGATCTAGGCAATATGCCATTACACATGCATGTAAACCAGACAAATGCAGCTGATGCCACCGTGAAGTTGATAATTATAATCTGCTTCAGTTTCTTTTTGAATATATCTGCAAATCTGAAACAAAACAGGATGTATTACACAATGAACTACTGAGTAACAAACAGGATGTATTACACAATGCAATGAACTACTGAGTAACAAACAGGATGTATTACATAATGAACTACTGAGTAACAAACAGGATGTATTACACAATGAACTACTGAGTAACAAACAGGATGTATTACACAATGAACTACTGAGTAACAAACAGGATGTATTACACAATGAACTACTGAGTAACAAACAGGATGTATTACACAATGAACTACTGAGTAATAAACATGATGTATTACACAATGCAATGAACTACTGAGTAACAAACATGATGTATTACACAATGCAATGAACTACTGAGTAGCAAACTATTCATATGAGAAAAGCATAAGACAAAGCTCTCCACTAACAGCAATTTGGAGAAATATAACTTGAAACGAGTCTTATACATTCAATAACGGCTTTTGGTAGGTTATCAAAATAAAAAACTTTACATTGCACTGCATGTTTAGTGGTTGACTCATTTAAAGTTCGTGACTATGCTGTACTCTTTAATTTTGCGATGACTGACAAGTTGTTGATCCTTTAGTAACATCTACCAACATCATGAAAGTGATGGCAAAATTTAACGTTTATATTCAGAAACTAGATTTTATTCGTGTCCATAACGGTGTATTGTCTGGTTGCTTGACTCTGCCAAGTCGTTTAGTACTTGTTTTGTGGTTTTCTTCTAGACTTCTATTTCTTTATATTTCATATATATATGATCACCTTTGTGTTATACGTATATCGCCTAGTAATACTGCCGAGTTTGATATAGCCTGGCAGGTATTTCTTCATACACTCGGTCTCGTTTTATTGGGATATAAATAGGGCAAGTGTGAGCTTTGTCCAAGGCGGTACCGATGTTTGTTTGTGCTGTCGCTAACTTCCCTGTAAGTGTTGTTGATTTTGAATACGTGTTTTTGGCTGAATCTGTTCTGTGAATGCCTCATTTCCTGTTCGACTTTTATCCCTACTATTACAGTATCTGTTCATAAACTAGTGTTTTGGACACTGTTCGATTATTATTTTTAAATTCGGTTGTGCAATTTCTCTAGTATTGGGTAGAATTCGTATCTTGTGCTATTTTTTAGTATTGGGTGGAATTCGTATCTTGTGCTATTTCTCTAGTACTGGGTGGAATTCGTATCTCGTCTCAAATTTCAATGTAATGCGGATGATTATTTGTCCCTAAATCGTTAAATGTGCATGATCATGACGTTCCTCAAACTGTTAACGAAATTACAATTGTCACTCCAGTTTTTGAATTTCTTTTACAGAAACTTGGGTTAATCTTGCCTTTTTTATATTGTGACACTAGGCCATGTCCGTTTCTTTACAGTTAAAATAGATATAAAAGTCGAACAGGAAATGTAGCTGTCACAGAACACCAACCAAAAACATGCAGTAAAACAAACAACAATTACAAGGGAAACAACATTAAGGGTACGATAAGACAATATTGAAGACAAACACTCTTTAGCAATGTGCAACATCCGGGGATTTGTCAACGTACATCATCGTAGAATATTACATAATTAGCTCAACGCGAAGTAAATGGGAATATACAATAATGCGTATATAGTTCGATAAAGACGTCATTGGTCTCTTTATACGAATGCACATGCCTACTAATTCATTAAGCATGCATATGTATTCATAACTTCACGTGTAGTATTAAGGTTAAATGTTTAATATGGATACGCATTCATGCTTCTACTTTAATAACATTTGCAATTATTATCCGTAATGAATCTGTAATGAATCTGTAATGAATCTGTAATGAATCCGTAATGAATCCGTAATGAATCTGTAATGAATCTGTAAATAATATGTAATGAATCTGTAATGAATCTGTAATGAATCCGGAGTCTAGAATACACTCTCTACACACTCTCTATATACAACATACATAACAAGGAGAGCATATGCAATCAATGAGGATTACCTTCCCATAGTTAGTCCTCCAACGACGCTAGCTAGACCGGCATAAAACCCCATCCAACCTGCTTCAGTCTGAAATGTATAACATAGAGATCTTGGTTATGTATTTTATAGAATTTAAAAAAAATAAAATAAAAAATTGCATATGCTTATAAAGATACGATGTTTGGCGTATTGGTTAGAAATCCAATGCCTTTCAAATCAATTCCAATCCCACGGTATAACAATACCACGGTATAACAATACCACGGTATAACAAATGATCTACCTGTGAGATCCCAAGCGGACTTAGGATGACGTCCATAACTGACGACCACGTGCCATTGACACCGGCTGGAACTGCGTATAATACCACGATGTACCACACCCTTGGATTCCTGTAGCAGAAGACAGACTTGCTAACAACTGGTAAACAAATTAATTGCATTGCAACATATACACTTCATAGTCTTTGGGAAATCTTACACAATGTTTCAATTAAAAAATAAAGAGTAGAAGTTTAAACAATCCGTTGTCTGTATATTTCAAAGTGTACATTGATACATTTTTTTGGGTAAATATCAGGTTTGATTAGATTATCTTTGACCATGTAGAGTTTAATAGGTACACACATCAGTCATGAAACGTATGCAGCCATGCACTAGCAATTAATCAGCAGCAACTAATGTTGGATGAATTCCAGGGAACACAAATCGTATTCAGGTTATTTGCACCTGCATGTAGCAGTTGGCTTACAATTGGCCCTTATTCCGCTTTTCACAGAATGGTATTACTCTCTAAATGTTATTTATTATTACTTGTGCCTTCTTGTTTGTCGGTTTGCGTGTTTGTTTCTGTATTTTGTGGTTGACTGTCCTCCTTGAATGCTACTTTCCTGGTCCGATCGTTTTATATTTCTTTACAATTGTGAACTTTTATTTGAGAGTTATGCTGAGTAACTATCTAAAACTAGATTTACAAGTCGAACAGGAAATGTAGCATTCACTGAAACTCAACCAAAATACGCAAACAAAACGAACAAAACAACTAGGAAAAATAGAAGAAACGTTTGCGACACCACACACGCAAAGGCGTTGACGATAAGGGTACAGCATTGGAACGGTAAGTGGCGAAAAGGCCAAGTTGTTAATTAACACCACAGTTTGCTATTATCTTCTAGAGGTCATTCCACTGCGGCAAAGTACTCAGAAACTAGAGCTGGCGTGGCGCAGTCGGTAGCGCGGCGGATTTGTAACCGGAGGCCCCGGGTTCAATCCTCCGTGGTGCCACTGAGTTCCGTCGGTGTGTTCTTGGGCAAGACACTTTTCCTTAGCCTCGTCCGTCGGATGGGGACGTAAACCGGCGGGCGGTCCCGTGTATCGGTCTATCCTCCGAGCACGTTAAAGAACCATAGGAATCTATTCGATAATAAGAGTAGGGCAGGTTCCCGGATTCATATGAATCCTTCCCCTCTCTCTGGGGCGGCTCTAAATAACCTATACTGTGTTGATGAGCCGTTAAACAACATTCAATTCAATTCAATGCAGAAACTAGAATTTAGCAAATGTTACGGCCATTTTCAAGAAAGGAGATCGTTTCACAGCATGCATCTACATACCATTATCACTCACAAGCATGTTTTGTAAACTACAAGAGCACAACATCAACTGCACCTAGAATAACTTTCCATTTCGACTGGCTGCCAAAATGGATTTAGTGCCAGAAGTAGTTGCGAAGTTCAACCCATACCTTTAATGCATGAGCTAGAAAGGTCTTGTTCAATAGAAAGCAGATGGATTATATCATCATAGATTGTTTGAAAATGAGAAAAATCATCCTATAGAATCCACAGCAATCAAAGGCAATGACACCGTATGTCCGCACTGTACCAAGAACCGAAATATGAGCATATTTAAAATTTCAATGAACAATACGTAACATAACGAGCGGTGAAGACAGGATTACCGGCTTGGAACGGTCAATTAGGGAATAAGGCTTACAGGTGAACTTAAATCGGTTTTATGTGTATACAACCTCGCTATTATCCTGTCTTCAACACCCTAATTGACAAAAAGGTGTAAATAAAAGTACATCCCAAAGGCATTTGATTGTGTTCCTCAGCAACGGCTATTAACACATATGAACCGCTATGGTATCAGAGGTTAAGCATACACCTGGTTCCAGTTTTTTATATCAGACAGAAGCCAACAAGTCACAAGTGATGAAGCAAACCAGGGAAGGTACCAGTAGTAAGCGGGTAAACAAGGGGATCCTTTCTCGTCATAATGTTCATCAATGACCTTCCAAAAATATGTAACTTCAAAGATTCGACATGCATTATTGATTTTATTTCTAAGATTATTGAATGCCTAGAACAAGATGACGACTTAAATTAGCCAGCACATTCGGAATAGGCATGGGATATGTTATTGCACCCAGGTAAGTGTAGCATACTACAAGCCACAAGGGCACGTATGCCAGTAGTTTCATTACGTGGTCCCGCCTTAATTACATTAAGCGATGGGAAATCTTATATTCACAGGATTTTATAACGGATATTTCGACAATAAAACACGTTTAAAAAATATTTTTTACAAAACAAATGTGATAACCTGTTTAAAATTACCTCTTAAATGTTTTAATTTTACAACATGCGAAGTGTTTAAGCCGAAATTAAGGTTTATTTCATACCCAAGCCAACCCCGTTTTCGCTTCTTGGAAAAGGAGTTGGATGGGGTATGAAAGTTAATACTCGGACCACGTAATGTCAAAGACCATACATAGGAAGCTGAAACCCAAGTACAGTAAATCCTCCAACCTCGGCTGATACAGCATACACATATAATTGTGTGTGTGTGTGTGTGCGTGCGTGTGGTGGGTGGGGGAATCAACACCATGCTTACAAGGAAACCAGCGCTTAAGAGACAAACAAAAGCATCGGCATACTACTCGATTGTAAGACGTAATCTGGAATACTGCGTGTCGAAAATGAAACTTACAGCAAAAGTCAAACTGAATATGATCTCCGAAATGATCATATGTTTATATTTTTAAAAATAATTTTGTTTTGTTTTAACTGCACTTTATGATAATTGTGTTAACATCTTAAGTCTTTGAAAATACTCACGAGTATACAACAATAAATCAAACGAAAAAAAAAACTTACCGAAGAATATTTTTAACTCCATCTTTGAAGTTATATCTAGAAGACGTTGACGACTTGCTTGGTGCATATGGTGGTTTTGCGGGGAGATAAATGAAACACATTACAAGTAGCAGTACCGCAGCGCCGAATGCTATATGTAGAAAATGGAATCACACTACTGGTGAGAAAAGATATGTTCAGAATGTGGGGACGATAAACAATCAGGCATCCTGGGGCGTAATAAACGAACAGAACAGTAATTATAGTCACACGCCCTAGTGACAGAGAACAGAAAGCACGTACTCGTGCTAGAAAATCTTTTATTTAGAATTTAAACTATAATAAATGAAAAAAGAAACGCAACTCAGGAATTTCCGCTGTATAATCTATATACTGCACATTTAATTCCACGTAATATTCCAAAGAAATCAAAAGATGTTTTGTAAAAAAAAATGTTGCAGCTAGTTAAGGAAAGGACATACCTGTGTTGTTGTATACTTTCTAATCACAGTACACTTTGTAACTGTTGAAATTCCGCTTTGAAAAGTTGAGCGATATAAAAAAAAGTTGCACAATTTCAAGTTCTAAGTTTGCTCTGCTGCTTGAACCAACGCGTAGTCTATCAATAATGAAACAGCAGAGATAACATGTTGTTCGTTATGTGTTGTTTTAGTCTTTTGTTCGAAAAGAAATGTATAGTCTAGCCATGTACCATTCGATTAACAACAGCATATTGCACATACAATATATAGAGAAAATTCCCGAGTTGTGTTTTTTTTCCTTTTCTTTATATATAAGTGAAATGAAAACGTCAAGTACTTGCATTTTAAACTGTATTACTCTATAAATATAATGTAAATATATGTTGTAACGTTACTTAGTTTGGTATTCTTTATATTCAAAAGTATTCATGTCGTCCTGCACCTTTTTGGATAATTCTCGAATACTAACTAATACTATCACATGTTAATTATTTGCAAGCTTGACCATGTAACATTTAGTCCAGTTTTATTTTATAGCAAAACTAAAAATAGGTGCTAAATGTTATACCACGCCCACTCCCATATGCATACATGTATGTCATACACACATTTTGTTATAAACCTCATGTCTTAAGGAAGATATAGAACAATGATAATACATACATATGTCTACTTACTGATATAGTTGAGATTTCGTATCTCTCTCTGAATCAAACTTGGATCTGTAAAATTGTTTTATAGAAATCTCAGATTGTACGTTGTCAGCATACAGGTTAGCATGTACATACGACGACACAATGCACTGGTACTGCAGAAGTAGGTATAAAGGTTAGCATGTACATACGACGACACAATGCACTGGTACTGCAGAAGTAGGTATAAAGGTTAGCATGTACATACGACGACACAATGCACTGGTACTGCAGAAGTAGGTATAAAGGTTAGCATGTACATACGACGACACAATGCACTGGTACTGCAGAAGTAGGTATAAAGGTTAGCATGTACATACGACGACACAATGCACTGGTACTGCAGAAGTAGGTATAAAGGTTAGCATGTACATACGACGACACAATGCACTGGTACTGCAGAAGTAAGTATAAAGGTTAGCATGTACATATGACGACACAATGCACTGGTACGCAGAAGTAAGTATCCAAGTTGAACAGGAAAGGTAGCTTTTACAAACACGGTCACACAAAAATACGCATTAAAACTAACACTAATTACAATGATAATAGGAAGCAAGGCAGGTGACACAAACTAGAACGGGTTGACAATAGGGCTATCGCCTTGGAGAAGTCAGTGGCAAAAAGGCCGCTGGGGGTTTAAACCAGGTTCTAGGGTGCACCAAACCTCACACTTACCCTACTTCATCCCAATAAACGGGACGGTGTAAATAAAGATATCCCCGCCAAGCTACATTCTCCAACAAACTAGGCAGCATGTATAGGCAATATAATATATGCAGTGCAAATGGTCGACATCAATGTGGGACAAACACCGTACATGGTACACACGTATGCATACAGTGATCTAAGAATAGAGCAATAACCGGATTAAAAGATAACAAATATTTATTTTTGAGATATTTTCTCTACATACAATAGCGCAGGTTTTCAAATATTAAACAATGATCACAATTGTATTTTACCATAGATTAAACATACATTTTAACTTACCTGTTTCATTTACGAGAACAATAGTACCGTTCCTGAAACGTAATAAAAACGCTGTAATTAGTAGATTCATTGGAAGAAAGAAGCACAAGAAAACGGGAATATCCTGTATTGTTTTGGGATGAATCACAACGTGTATGTTGTCAACACAAATAAATTTAAAATATATATAATAATTATACAGTATGCTTATTTATTTTTTTGAAAAAATTTCAAGCTTATTATTTGTTTTATGTAAGCATATCGGACTGGTTCATCTTACATACGTTCTATTGCTTGGGGGAGCTTGTTTCAAGGGTTTTTCGGACTTTTCAGACAAAATTCATGCCATACCATATTTGGTGGTAAATAAAAACACAAATTCAAAATTGTTTGAGAAATAAAACAAATCATGCGCGAAAAGCTGTTTTTAAAGGGGCATTTTCAACGCAAAATTCTGAAGCATGTAGATATTTGTAAATTAAGACTACCTAAATATGTTATGGCAAAACATGAAGGCTAACTGAGGTTATATAAAATTTTCTAATTTTCTGCTGTTCCACCAAGTTAACAAGGAATTTACATGTGAACATTTTGGCTGTAAAATATGTATTTCTGAACAGATTTTCAAAACTAAGTTATTTTTAATTTACCATTAAAAATACCAGTTCTAATGATATATAATGCATGTACGTAATATTTAAATTTCTCAAGCTACTGCAGAAAACCTTTGGCTGAAACATGCGCCCCGGACAATAGGCTTTTGTTGTGTTGTTTTGTTAGAACGCTTTGTAATTATATAGAATGATCATATAAACAAATGGTATCGAAACTAACTTACATGGTGTATACACATAGGATGAAAATGCCTTTATTTTGTTTACGCCTGGATGAAAACCAACTTACATTTGAGGCATCGAAACCATTAGTGGACCTGAAATACAATATTGACTGTATTACTGTTTGATGTTATGCGTTAGAATTGGTATCGATGATTTTGACCATGTAAGTGCATCATAATTATCTACTATTAGCATGTATACTTGGTTACGAGTTTTAATTTATTTTCGTGTTATTTGTTTAGAAAGGAGCATACACCATTACTTCCATACACTGATAAAGAAATAAAAGGTAGTCAACCTATTATAAAGTGATTAATATTTCAAAATCACCAAGGAGGTAGGATGCGGCTGCCCCAAGAGCCGCAGACATGGCTGATACTGCGGTGGCTGTGGTGCGTTCGCTGGCGTGGAACCACACCTCGGAAACTGCCGGAGGTATCGTCATTGTTACACTTGTCGCTACACCGTTCAGAGCTTGACCAATAGAAATCAATCTGAAAACAAAGCTAGCCATTGAAAATCGACCAACAGGCAATAAGGGGATTAAACCAAGTTCTATGCTGCATCAAACTCACTAATCCCCTTTTGCCATCTTAATAAAACATAACAATGTCAATAAAGAAATATCCTCTTACAACCAAGGCAGCATTAACGGCAATATACGTATGACACAATGATGATCATGTATTTATGAATATCAACTTGTACTATTTAAATATACATATCATACTAATCAATATGAAAACACGTTCAATGTCGACTGATCCTGGGCAAATGTATTTATATTATGTGTACTTGAGTTCAATGGTGAAGTTGCAGACAACTATAGATTTTGCCATAGGCCCGTATTAAAGCCTTTAGGGCTACCCTGATTTTCCTACATCTCGTAGTCATATATAGAACTTCTTGCCCGAAACTTACATCCAAGTGCCAGTTAATGAGGAACATTTTTTCTGACTCCGAAGTGACCCCCCACTCTCCCGACTCCCCCACTCCCCCCTACACCCCCACCCCCACCCCCCAATGTCAAAGTGTATCTACTTTCATTTTTCAGTCATAATTTTAAAAAATAACCAAAAAAACAACACATTAACGATTACTTTTTTAAGAAAACATATTTATGTTTGAATTCTCAAGTTGTTTTTATTTCAGTCATTACATTTTATCCAATCCATGATCACACTGGTAAACATTAGTATCGGATGACACGGACCTGAACAGTTGTAACATATGCTTCATCCAGCAAATAAGTACATCAGTATATCTGCGGCGTTTTTAAAATACATAAATACACAAGTGCTGTTTTGTTTAAACATGTAATGTTCTCTTCGAAGTTTTTGTATTGACATTAACAGGCAATTGAAGGATATGTATATAACCTCCATTTATATGGTGCTTACATGGTGGCTGCCACTGGCTCCATGGTGATGATTCTGGTAGCTGCTGCCAACGTCAGGAACACGGTGCATGTTAACATCGCCACACGGATACCAAAACAAAACGAAGAACAGCAGGATAACAGTTTTGATAATACTCATTAAAAGAGTATGAAATGTGAAAGTATACACATACAGCTCAGTGTGTTCTAAACTGATTATAACCAAAATTACAAATTACAAACAATCGAACATAAAACAACTGTGTACAGATCTACAATTTGTTTTCTTACAGAGTTGAGTGAAATGAAATATTGACTGAATTCTTTGAATGTTACTTTTCATGTTCGCCTTTTGCATCTATGGTTACATAATTGTTATTAACCCTTAGCCCGCTATGAATGTATAATCGACTGTCCTTTCTTTACATTTAGACCATTCCATTTATGTTACAAAGGCGTGTTTTGGAAAAATGACTGATGAGCAGCCGGAAACCCTTATCAGCATGCGATCTGGGTTTACAATGGACGCAAAGGCTAATGTAGTCGCCCTTAGCAGGCTAAGGTTTCAATACCCTTGGCTGTTGGCCATGTACAACGATCAGTAACATTTAAAATGAGCTTATTGAATTTACATGTATATTCAAATACATACACTGTATATTAACGTTTCTCATGGACTGTTTTAAGTATTTATGTTTTCTTACCTTTTCCATCCACGAGGTAACATCCCAGAAGAGTCGTAACAAAACCGGCTATATTGCCGTAATTTACAATCCAAAATATTGTATTGTCCGTCCATCCATACACAAGTTCAGCAGATTGAGAGATAGGTCCCCACGATGCCCACTGGTAGTTGTTGAGTATATTGGCGAACGAAACCATGAGTATCACATACCATCTTGACGGGTGCACCTTATAGGCCCCACCCGTCTCTATAACCTGAACGGACTCTTCGTCCATTTCACCTATAGTAACGTGTATTTATCCGGATTTGAACTAAATAATTTTCATCATGTAAAATGTTAAATCAATGAAATTTTGAAGTAAAAAAACATATTTGTTTTAGAGTACAACTGTAACATAAAAGTATATTCATTAACTGAAAATGAACGTATATTTGCTTGGCTGAAACACATACATGTATTAAGATACCGAGTGTAGACGGTATGAGGATTACAATATCAAACATTAACACTTGTGTTTAACCTACTTTTTGATAAATTATCAGTCACATGTTATCAGTTGCACAGTGAACGGCTAAATATTTTATTTTAAATTAAGTAATAGATAGAGTATGGTCTCATCGATTTGATTGATTTAAGCCTCGAGATGGCCATAGTCTATCGAGGTATTTAAATCAACCAACGAGATGAGACAATACTCTTTTTGTTTTGTAGAATATCCATTTTATCTATTTGCCATACTCTAACTTCCGATAAATGGTAGTTTTAACATGGCCACTGACATTTCTTTTAAATTTGCACAGTTGAAAATTATTTAATTCAAAATGACACAGATGAAATGGGCATGCTGTAAAACAACCAGAGTATGGTTTCATCTCGTTGGTTGATTTAAACAACTCGATGGCCTACGCCCATGAATGGCTATGCCCATGATGAGCTACTATAATCTTGATGTTTAAATCAACCATCTCGATGAGACAATACTCTATTACTTATAGTATACATCAGTCATTTTGAAAGGCGTTATTTTTTAATTAAATGATTTTCATCCGTGTAAATACAAAGGAAATGTCGGCGACCATGCTAAAATATTCAAGTCATCGTGCTAAAATTACACGATGACCTTGAATATATTCATGGGAGTGAAGTGATACGGAAATCGAAATTACCGACCCTACCTTGACTCGAATCTATTTTTATATTCACTTACACTTTTTACTTACATTCTTAAGTACAGGGTTGGCAGAATAGAGTATCTATTAAGTAAGTTTATGTTCTCACGTCCGTGTATTTTTTTTACAAACATCAAGTTATTCCGATACTCAGCATTTCTGAGTACTAATTCTCTAACTTCTGCTTTTTCTATTCATTCTGCTGACAACACGAGTCTTCGAGTAGTTGAGATAACAATAGGATACTAGTGAGTTTGCAGCACCCTAGAACCTGAAGCACCCTAGAACCTGGTTTAAATCCGCACGGTCGTGTTGCCACTGACTGTTCCGAGACCCCTATTTGCAACCCTTCTATGTTTGTGGTGCAGGCAGCATACCTTGTTTCTGTTTACCCTTGTAATTGTTGTTTGTACTGGGTGGTTTTACTTGAATGCGTTCTGGGAGTTCGACAATGTCCAAGTTTAATACTTAGTACACAGTAAAGTACTGCGACTGTGGTGGCTTTGCACGTGCAGTGTTGCGACGGTAATACGTCTCCCCGTGCTCCGTGCACAGAACTGTTATTCATTCCGATATTTGGATATCGCTGAGCCAGATATTTACAGACTTCGGTGATACATTCTTAAATACTTTTGGTTTCTTACTTGAATTTCGAATAGATGGTTTCACTACTTTAGCCTTTACATGTTCTGAATATTGTTTAATCACCCTTAGGATATGTTGCCTGCTTTTTAATTTAGTATTTCGACTGTTACCTGTGATACGCAGGCTTCATAACCTCTGCTCCCATTGTTTTATCGTTTAGGGCAGCTTGTTTTGTTAGAAACTGGCAAAATAGGCCTCTGGCCATGGAATGGCGTGTAAACACCTTATTGAAGGTTCCGTGTTCACCGTCATATGCATACCATCTTCGGGATGGCTCAAAGTTCTGTACAATTGGCATTGTATATAGTGAGTTCTGCTCAACCCGGGGCTAGAGGGCGTGAACGGTAGCAAGCACTTTTCACTGCCGTTCATGAACAGTCTCAATCAAACAGAGACTGCAAATTGTTTTGTATTTATTTTGCTCGGCGATTTTCAAATTTCTCCTTTCATACTTTTTTTATGAAGTTATAAAACCTTTGATTACGATATATGTGTGTTATGGACATTAGCACACATTGTTATGCATTACAAATATTGTTACTGTTATCATTATCATATGAATCGCGGTTTAAGAGTAAAAGTGTACCCGTACCAAAGGTAAATGGTATAGATGCAAATGTGGTATGTTTTAATAGTATTAATTTGCTAAATACGCCCTTACATATATCATCTGAACCTGAACATTATTTTGGATTTAGGAAACCCAAAAGTGCAAAACGATGTATATTTGTCTAACATTGTCTCATCAGCATCATCATCCATGATAATTAAAAAGGTCATTAACAAACATATTATACACGATGTTTATCTTTAAAAAAAAAAAATCAATTGCTGTGTGACAGTACTTTCTTTAAGATTAGACCATTCCATTTATGTTACAAAGGGGTGTTTTGGAGAAATTACTGATGAGCGGACATTGTAAACCCTTATCAGCCTGCGAATTACTCGTTTACTATACAGGGTAACGATAAAAACATTTTGCAAAGGTTTTTCGAAGTTTATTTCTGATGGAGTAGCCTTTTTAGTTAGTCAAGGGTTAAAATGCTAAAAAGTCCTCAACTCGACTACAAGCTCTAGAAATTATTGATACAACGAATAAGTTGAAAAACGTATACCCCATAAGAAGTTTCTCGAGGAACATCCTCGTTTAAGTGGGGATGATTAACAATGTCAAAACTGAAATCATATCTCTTGTCATACATTTTAAAACGTATTTTAAATCAGTCACAGGCCGGTATGACTTGGAATTCAGTGACCACTTATTTTAGCTGTTGCTTGTTTTAGTCCCGTTGACATCCTGCATCTGTCATCTATCCCAAAGCTGGTCTTTGCAAAACAATCCCGTACTTACAATAATGTCAAGTGTTGAAGCCAGAGCAACACGAGAACAAACCATTAATGGGTACGACAATACATGATTTAAGACAAACATTAAACGCTACCATCCTTTAAGGATTTAGATAGTCGTCATCATAGGGTCCACAATATGTCAGGTCATCGCACAATCAATGTTTATCTAATCAAGGTTTTGTTCATATTTCATGCCTAGAAAAACAAGAACAGAACAAGAAAAAGAACCACCGAAAGTTGTATGTCGCTCTGTGGTAAAATGATTTACATTTGGCTAGCATATACCATAATAAACACACATTAACACATTATATTACAGTCAAATGCAATCAATGATATGATGGAAAAAGTTTTTTTTCTATTATTTTTATTGCAACAACTGTATGCTTATATTAAAGAATGGGAGATAAGTCATGTTATATTCAGTTAATATGTAAATAACGCATTGTTTCCCTTCTACATTGTTTCCCTTCTAATCACACAATGACATATAATATATCTGAAACAGCTTGTTAAGAAAAAAAAAGGAAACAAATAGGCGGAAAAATAAACTATTTTCGTCAGGTATGGAACTACCGTTTATAAACAAATTGTTGGTATCCCTAAGGGTACGAACTGTGCACCTCTTGTCGCAGATTTGTTTTTGTATTGCTATGAAAGAGATTTCATGTTGATACTCAGACAGATGTAATTGAAGCTTTTAATGACATCTCTCGTATCCGGATGACATGTTGAACATTGACAATACTTTCTTTTCTACTATGGTTAATAAAATTTATCCTAAAGAACTTCAACTCAACAAAGCTAATATCTAATACTGTCGCTTCTTTTCTCGATTTACATCTCTCTATTGAAAATGGCGAAATAATTAGTAAAATCTATGACAAGAGAGATGATTTTAATTGTGACATTGTTAATTATCCCCATTTAAATGGGGATGTTCCCCGATCAACTTTTTATGTGGTCTATGTTTCTCATCTTATTCGTTTCTCTAGAGCTTGTAGTCGTGTTTAGGACTTTAATATTCGTAATATATCTGTATAACTAGTAAGCCACTCCAGCAGGGCTACCGTTACCATAAACTTCGAAAAGCCTTTGCAAAATTATATTATCGTATCCCTGATCTACTTTTAAAATATAAAAGTAATTTAAGAACTCTTCTGCGACAAGGACTATCACAACCTAATTTCTATGGTGATGTGATTTACAAACTTCGTAAGATCCTTGGTCAAAATCACGTTCATACAATCTGCAATACGCACTCCAAGTTTCGTGGTGGATCCATTTACTGTTCGTCATTATGCTTTCCTCTTTGATTGTGCGATAACCGGACAGATTGTGGACCCTATGATGACGTCTACCTAAATCCTTGAAGGACGGTAGGGTTTGACGTGTGTCTTTAATCTTGTCATGTCGTATCCTTAATGGTTTTTTCTCTTGTTGCTCTGGCTTCTGGCAAGTCAATGAGTACTTACTTTGTGGCTTTCAAGGCTTTTGCTTTTTTATATTATATATGCATGATCATTTATTGTTAGCCCTATTGCCAACTCTTTTATGTTTGTGATGTCTTATCTTGCCTTTATTCATCTTTAAAGCTGTTCTTTGTGTGTGTGTGCGTTTGTGTTTGACTGCCGTCTTTATATCTACTTATATGGCCAATTAATGCTGCCTGGTTGATTAGAGATTATAACCTGCTAGATATCTTTATTTACACTGTCCCGTTTATTGGGATGACAATAGGGTAAGAGTAAAGTTTGGTGCATCCTAGAACCTGGTTTAAACCCACAGCGGCCTTTTTTTGCCACTGACCGTTCCAAGGCGTTATCCGTATTGTCAGTCCTTTTGAGGTTGTGATGTCTTATATTGCCCCTTATTTTCTTTGTTTCTGTGTGTGTTTGTGGTTGACTGTCGCCCTTGAATGCTACTGTTCATGTTCGATTTGTATATCTACTTATATTAGTTAAGTACTGAGTTTTTATATATTGTTAAACACGGTGATCTCCCATCTATTCTACAAGTATAAATAAATTAATTTCTTAGCTACTAGAATAAGATAATTTAGAGTATCATCAAGTGCAATATCTCCAAATATAATTGTACTTATGTTTAATGTTAAATTATTAAGATGTTGGCATCCCTCTTTAAACCAGTCGCAGACTCTATTCCAAAACGATTGCACATTAATACAAAATAAATGAATTAATGATTACAAAAAGAACATCGATCATGATTAATAATATTCATTTTTACAAGAAGTTTATTAGTTGTTAAAATACGATGTAATAGTCTTGTCTGTAACCAAATACGTGATGTGTCTTTTGTTATGTTAAAAGGTATCTAAAATATATACACGTATCCATTCTTCTTTGCTTTTGTATGGCCCCCAAAGGGCGGCATATAGTAGTCGCACCGTCCGCAGTCAGTCCGTCCGTTCGTCCGTCCGTCCAATCGTGTCCGGTCAATAACTCTGACATTCGTGGACGGATTTTCAAATAACTTGGCACACGTGCTCACACAACAAGACGAAGTGTCGCGCGCAAAATCCAGGTCCGTGGCTTCAAGGTCCATGTCACACTTAGAGGTCAAACGTCAAAACCACTTCGAGGGCATTTGTCACTTACAGTGAATTTCTAGTTCTAAATGTTCTTAATTTTATGTAAGTATTGCTTTAGGTTAAGTTCTTTTTCTAGTCAGAGTTGTGTAAATATTGCTGCACCCCTTGTCATCTTTTTTAATTAGATACAAGACTAAATTTTGAATGGGGCCAAATCATGTGACCATCCGTGGATGAAATACCTAATCCGAGCCTTCTCTGAAACTTTTTTATTTGTTGTGTATGGCTTTTTAGACACAGTCAGACGAAATATCAAAATCGAAAAAAGAGCCGGTAAGGTCAGAGAAGACACGGATTACTTCTGACCATTCATTTTATTAGTTAGATTAAATTCAATGGCTTTCATTTTAAATCAAATCTCGCACTGGTCCATACTGTCACTGCTGAGCTTGCAGTAATAGCAACAGTGTTTTTCCTCCATTTTCAGCAGATCAGCTGAAATGTATATTGTAAGTATGTTTCATTTATAAGTGAAAGTAGACTTTTTAAGTTAGCTGTAACAATTTATGCCAACAAAGATCATTACCCTTTATCACCGTTAAATGTGAGTTATGATCAAATAGGAATATCACAGACATCGGATAATCAAACTAATTGCTTTCCGTTCCTTTAAAATCATTCACTTTTATGTTGTATGAAATAAATACTAAATATGTTACGTTTGTAAATAGTGTAGTCTACCCGGTTAACTTTTCTCCCAATCTTGCCGTGTCTACACAGTTTCCACAACAAAAAACACCGTTGTCTACACGGTTTACCACGCATTTCTTTCAAACTCAAATATCTCCATCAACGGACTTTCGATGGACAATGCGGTTACTTGCATTCTAATGGATATATATAAAATATGTTAACCCCAAACTGGACACAAATCAGGCTAGAAACGAACGTATGGTCAAAAACGGTGATTGGTCACCGCTTCAAATTTTGAAAACTGAATTCTGTCAGCTTTGAACGCCGATTACGGGCATTGACCGTTTAGCATGGACAAAATACGGGTATGGTTTAAAGCATCGAGCATTTAGGTGCACGTGTGTTACATCGATTGATCGAAATAATCAAAATATACAAAGGAAGAGGTTGATTTTCAATGTACATACCTCTCGCATGCTTTGCTAGCCGCCATCTTCTTCTGTCTACACGGTTTTCAAAAATGTATACATGATTTCGACTATTAGACATTGACAAGGCTGATTTACAACATCTCGTTTTATTTTGTAGACTCGGCTATTCCATATATATCATAAAATAACGAGTTTAACTGTTTATTATTTATGATGGGTTATGGATAGTTAATATTTGGTGATTAAGTTTTTAAAGTGATTATTACCAGGGATCTTACAAAGTTTGTAAATGACATCACCACAGAAATTGTGATTTACACTGTTAGCCACTCAGTAAAAATCTTCTCTAGGACATCAGAGCGTGCACGTCGCGGAGAGGGCACACACAGCACCTGACCCACATTTATTCGCGTGGGTGGGGGTTTGGTGCTGTGTGACTTATCTGATGTCGGCCACTGTGCTTCCCGCCAGAGCATGTATCAACTGATGGCTACGCCGAACTTTAACACCGAGACGCCGAACTTCAACACCGAGATGCCCCAGCGCCACAGCGTATTCGACGTGGGGAGGAAAGATGTGGGACGTCAGATGATACATGCGACACAGTGGTCCACCATGGCGGGTGTGGCCCTGAAAGGGATCGTCACCACCTCACGCCCAACGTAGCGGATAGGATAGCAAATATCACCATCAGCGGATGTAGACCAGGCCCAGCACCTCACCGCCGCAGCGACAACTACACAGAGCAGACAACAGAGTCGACTACACAGCAACACATCAACATCAGACCAAGCAACACACTCATTTAGAAAAGTCCAGACTATATTGTACCCATCTCGGTGAATCATTGAGTATGTTGGCGGAGGGACTATAATCCTTAGAACTACGCACACACACATTCACACTCAGTAAGAATATTTTCCATAACATTTTATAAATAAAGTTTGAATTCAATAGCAGACGACATCTGAAATTTGGCGGCGAAATGTCAATAGAGCGTATTAAACAAAAGAAGAGAAATCACCCTTTTTTAAACTAGTTATTATATGAAACATGTATTACCTCCCATTATTCAATAAGCTCATAACTAACACGTGTTGATTACCATTTAATGTATATGAGCTAGATAACTTCTTCTGAATATATTATATTTGACGGCGATGAGACACCATGCCTTACAAACAGAATGACGACATTATCCAGTAGGGTGATTTGAACCCCTCTCTCATTATGACTTACATGCTGTTACGATACGAAAATAATTTCATATAAATTAACTCATTCGACATGATTGTGCAATACAATATATTTAAAACAGAATAAGGACACAGCTGCCTTAAAGGGACAAACGGAATCATGGCTATTGTTTTTTTTACACGAGCATCTTTGTGTTTTACTTATATTGCCTTGTTGGTTAGAGAATAGTTAATGGCAGGGGTTTCTTTATTTACACTGTCCCGTTGTATTGGGATGACAGTAGGGTAAGTGTGAGGTTTGGTGCAACCTAGAACCTGTTTTAAAGGCCACTGACCGTTCCAAAGCGGTACCCCTATTGTAAAACTGTTTGTGTTTGTGACTTCGTATGCCTTTATTCTTTGTTAACATTGCCATTCATGTGTGTCCTTTTGCGTGTTTTGGGGTTTACAGTGTAAGTTCGAATTTTATACTTATTTGTATCAAGCATTTAAATTAGTCTTGATTTATTAAGTTGTATCATTTTGATTTTAAACCTGATTGCATAGAATTCGTTTTTTCTTCTTATTCTAGAATAGGTTTCAATATGTTATTGGTGCAATATAATCAACAGTCAGTAATATGCGAAACAAGTTGCTTCCTGCTATTCTTATAACTAACATTAATGATTGAACAAATGGAAGTTATGTAGAAAATTAATTAGACGCCGTTTTTAGAAAATCAAGATTACCCGTGTCCCGTTTTACCGGAAAGATTTTCGGAGGGAATCTTTTTGTCATTTGTTTGCATGTTTATTAAATCACAGACCTAACTTCTCCCTCAAAAATGCATTGCTTTTGATGAGAATATATTTAAACGATTCATAATGAATAACAAAATGGGATTAAAATAATTTATTTTATTTTCAAAATAAGAAATGTAAGCTGTTTAAAGTTAAAAATGTCATCATTTTGTTTTGACTTTCCCCTTAAAAACCAATCATTTGCCGAAGTGAAACCTTCCTTCAAATTCCTTGTTTTGCTTAACATGTTTAAGTAAGAAAAATAATACCATTGGAAAGTGAAAATAAATTTGTGATGCGTTGTGACATACATGAAACGTATATGCATAAAACTCTTCATGATATGTGTGTTTAAAGTCAGGCAATATTTTGTTAAATTTCCGCACTGTGCCACCTGAAATTAAAATAATTTCACAGTTTCCTATCTATTTATTATTAGGTCTTCGATTAAATGTCTTCATCATCAGCCTGTTAGTATTTGGTGGCAGAGAAATCTTATCGTGGTTCCAGCGAAAATGGAGTGGCTACAACAAAACTCTGCAGTTCTGTAGCTGCGGAGGTTCTGGGTGTGTGTGTGGTGGGGGGGGGGGGGGGGGGGAGGGGGGGGGGGAGAGGAGGGCGGGGGCGGGAGTGTTGGGGCGGGGGTAGACATGGAATGTTCGTTCCTGTTGGTGCTATATACCCTTTTTATGCTGGTGCGCCGTAAACCCAAGCCAAATCAACGGATGAACGGACATGGTCAAATAACGATATAGTGGTTTGCTACTTCGTGTGTTTTGAATAGTGACTTCATTGAAGTTTTAACTTTCTCATTCATTCATATAAATTAAATAATATTTCAAATGTCAATACATATATTAACATCAGTATAGTTTAAAGCAAAATATACAAAATATACTAAAAAACAAAACAAAACAAATGTTTACAAAAGATGAAACACCTGTCTTATCAATTATTACAATAAAATCAATATAATATATCACAATAAAATCTTGAACATAATTTAGGCAATAGTAAATGGTAAATAAAATGGATTAGGAAATGCGTAATTGTTTACTGGAAAACAGATTATTTTCTGTTGTTCAAAACCACTGAAAATCATGTAATGGCATATAGTTGTATATATCTCTGTTTTCAAATCGTTTTCTTAAATTAGCTATCCCATCATTAACAGAGATGTTTCTAAACCTACTGACGACGAGGTATATGTTATATATGCTATACATATTACTTATATATTTTGAGATTCAAACTCTATAGGCACAATATAAAGGGCTTTTTTAGCCAGCGAGGTCAACCCCCAAGAACTTGAACGTCGTTTCGTTTAACGCGTATTCAGCCACGTGTATATTTAGAACTCGTGATTAAACCTATACATTATTAAATGACCTGAACACCTAGATAAAGTTTTGATGAACGGTTTTATAGTGTAAGTTTGCCGTTAATTGGCAGGTTAGTTTCTTTAATCAATACAGCCTCTAGTATAATGGACTGAGCTATTAATATGTTGGGCAAATAAAAAAATGAGAGTTGTCCTCATGTTTAGGCTAATCCATGCATATCCAAACCTATATCGCATGACTTGCCCGTGTAATCCCAACCAAGCATACTCAACATCACCTTACATTGGGTGCGTTAATAGTTCTCTCATTGCCAACCACGTCGGTTAACTTCGGGTTACCAGTGGCCGCCGATGGTAACATTTGGTAACAACGAGGCCACCGATACTAACTCAGGTGTAGAGTCGCGTTAAGATTGGTTACCAACGTTCTACCTATCAGCGAACCAACGGCTAACGACGGTGACCGATGGTAACCGATGGTTACCGAGAGTGCTTTCCGTAACCGATGGAGAACTCTGAACGCACCAATTGTCTATTCGTCTCCACACTTCAGATTTTATCAATCCAATACATTCTCCACATCTATCGATCCAGCAACCCTCCCTCGGTAATGTACGGTGTCCTGTTAGGGCCATGTTACCATCGCATCTTTCCATCGACCTAGGTCGACCATGGTCGATGGTAAGATGCGATGGTCGATGGTAAGATGTGATGGTAAGATGCGATGGTCGATGGTAAGATGCGATGGTCGATGGTTCATCGCATCTTACCGTAGTAATGGGTTTCCAACCTAAGAAGTCAGTTAGTACCAGAACATTTAAAACACTATCAAAATGGGCCTGCAAAAGTAGATATGTTATTTACGCGAAGTGTACACTAGTCTATAGTACAGAGACGTACCACCCGACTGGGACGGTTTAAAAATGGTTTCGACGACAGTATTATAGGACAGTATTATAGGACAGTATTATATGACAGTATAGTGTTTCAGGTCAACCTAATACTGTAGGGTTTGATACATCTGGTGGTGCCCGGCATGCAGAATACATCTGGTGGTGCCCGGCATGCAGAATAAACCTACTGATTTCCAAAATGACACTGCAAAGTTAATCACAAGTATGTTTAGGTAAGTCAAAGATTAGTATACATAATGTATCTACATCATTACAGTAAGTGAACCTTTTAAACTTTGATAGTCAGATGCAGGAGATAAATGGTGTAATTTTATCCAATCCGGTCGATGCATTCGTTTACCAGATAATATTAATTAAGAAAAGATAAACGCATATTTTGTAATCACCGAAACCTATATAATTAAACAGCGGACACGTTTTGATCGCGTTGATTATCGGGCAACGCAACCTAATTAGTCACAGAAACGAATAGATTCATGTAACAGGATCGAAAATAAATATGACAGCAGCTGTTGCAGCTCGAAACAACCAAATCAAATCAAATCAAATCAAATATTTTATTGGTCTAAAATCCAACAATAGGAATATCACCAAAACACACAGACATACACAGTGAAATACAAAGCATGTACAAAATAAGAAGCAAGAAAATAAGTCATATATCTTTCTCCATATATGCTTATTTATATTTATAATAACAGTCAATTGTTATCTTATATAAATCCACTCCTGAGGGAGATCATATCTAAATACTACCACATATATAGTGTTACTTCACCAAGTAAATTTTATATCCCTAATACTGTCTTTCTAAAATTGAAAAACTCTGAGATAAATGATATACATATATTGTTGATATCATGATCATTACTACCGAGAATAAGGTAAAATTTACTCTTATCGTCCAACGTTGAAAAGTTGGGAATAATAGCAGTTAGTTCTGCAAAGAAATTAGCCCTTATAATATGTAACTGGGAACCATGTTATCATAAAATGGTATTCATCCTCAATCCCATTTTTACACATCTTACAAATTCTGTTATTAATATCTATTTTAGTAACAACCATTAAATAGTATTTACAACTGAATTAGAAAGAAAGATACACAGTTGTTTTGTTGATACAATAGTTTGGTTTTGATTTGTTTGTTTGTTTAATGGTGTTGTTTTAGCACATGTTACACCATATAATATATGACGGTCGATTGTTTTGTGGTAGAAGCAGATCATTTCATTTTTCCTGGGTAAAAACCAGTGCTGTATAAATCGACAGTTTGGTTTTTAAAGTATGATAATGAAACTTTGAAAGATGCAATTGATTTTGAAAGAACGATACTGTTAATTTCGAAAGAAGGTAAATAGAAAATGAAAAAGGAATCCTTTGGAAGAAACACACACACACACAATAAGGAATAAAAACCGTAGAACCGATGGATGCTCCCCTAAAAGTATCCCCAACTTATCTGATGGCCTTGTATTACTTAGCAGTTTTAAATGTGCAGTCCCATAAGTAGTTCTCAAATGCTCAGGACAATAATTCCAAGTATACAATTACAAAGGGCAATAACTCAAAACTGAATGAATACAATGTTATGGTTCTCGCACTTCCTCTCATTGCACTCTATCGGTGTGAGAGGTTTCACTGCAGTCCATCAGTAGTTTTGAAGTTATACTCCGGACAAAACAAATAAGTATATCGCAAAGGACAACAACTCTAATTTGAATAATGACAGAGTTACGGTTCCTGCACTCTGCACTTCCGCTCATTATCGTCCATCATTGTGTTAAATTCCATTGTAGTCCCATCCGTAGCGTTGAAGCTATGCTCCGGTTAAAAGTGGGAAGGACGGAAGGACAAAGCGGCGACTACATGCTCCCCCGAAAAGTTCAGGGAGCATAACAATACATTGTAGCCGATTCGGTCTTATTGAGTTCATGAGAGAGGTAATATAAAGTGTAACACGTCTTACGCCCCCTAGCACTGGCGGTATTCTACTTTAAAGCCACAGAGAGTGGGCTTGATGATCCCAAAGGACCAGTAAATAATAACACTACTGATTCGTAGCACGGGGAGACGTTTTATAGCCGCCACACTACACTAAACGGAGGTAGCAAATAACAAGGGATAACACTACTGACCCAACACTTTGTTGATTTCGAAAGAAAGATAATGCTTTTAAAAACGAAACGATACAATTCATACGATACTGTTGAAAGAACGAAACTGTTGATTTTGAAAGGCGATACCATTTATTTTGAAAACTGAAACTTTTGTTTTGAAAGAATGATACAGAACATTTGAAAGAACTTTACTGTTGAAATCTAGCTCCAGAGTTCATTCATTAGACAGCATACTAACTGAGTGAAACAAGGAAAAACAATCTGTTAAACCTCTATAAAATATGGTTTCTGTGCATGCTAATTTGATTTGGCACGCTTTATGCTGTCGACCCTGAGCGTGTGATTTGATTTGATACACCGTATGCTGTCGACATTGAGCGTGTGATTTGATTTGATACGCCGTATGCTGTCGACCCCGAGTGTGTGATATGATATGCTGTCGACCTTGAGCGTGTGATTTGATTTGATACGCCTTATGCTGTCGACCGTGAGCGTGTGATTTGGTTTGATACGCCTTATGCTGTCGATCCCGAGCGTATGATTTGGTATGATAGGCCTTATGCTGTCGACATTGAGCATGTGATTTGATTTGATACGCCTTATGCTGTCGACCCCGAGCGTGTGATATGATTTGATACGCCTTGTGCTGCCGACCTTGAGCGTGTGATTTAGTTTCATACGCCTTATGCTGTCGATCCCGAACGTATGATTTGGTTTGATAGGCCTTATGCTGTCGACATTGAGCGTGTGATTTGATTTGATACGCCTTATGCTGTCGACCCCGCGCGTGTGATTTGATTTGATACGCCTTATGTTGACCTTAAGCGTGTGATTTGATTTGTGACGCCGTATGATGTCGACCCCGAGCGTGTGATTTGATTTGATACGCCTTATGCTGTCGATATAGTACTTGGGACGGGAACCAGGGGGTCAAAATGGTAGTTGCCGAAAGTAGTCCTATATACAGTTGACAGTAGTGTTATTTGAGATGCTGTGTGAATGAAAGTGCACTCCACAGTTAGTGTAGATTAATATTTTTGTGTAGAGAGTAGATTCCCAGATATTTTGCTGCAAGAATCAGGTTAATCAGAGCTGAGACAAGTGAATGGCACTACTTTTTGTGAGGTAAGATTTGTTTGTGTTCTTCGTCAGATTTGACCTGAAGTCGTCAGAATCGATACCTACTTTCACTTTGAGCAAAATTCTGAAGTTGAAAGCCGAAATGGAGCTTGATGTTTTGCTATGTCTGTGTTGTGCTGGCTTTGAAGATGGTTTACTGACAGTTTCAAGTATGACGGAGTATGATGGCATGTGTGACACCATATTAGGCTATAATGTAAGTTTATGGGAAATTAATAGTGGTCCAGTTCCATATGGATCAGTCGCTACCGCTATGGCGATGGAATATATCACGTGGTATATGCATCTGGATTCCATTGGTTAACGTCTAAAAGTTGCGACCGTTAAACGCATGATTTAAGTTAATCACATAGTAGTCACATTGATAACGCAAAAAACAGCGGCGCCCATGATCTGGATTGTCATAGTAAAAATATGTATGATTTCTAGCATCTAAACCGATTTGCATACCAACCCAGATTGAAAATCCGTTTAGCAAGGATTAAAGAACGTGTTGTTTTATAATAGTAATGCCAAAAACATAATATACATGCTTCTTTATAAAATAAAGGTTAAACATAATTAGTATTGTCAAACAGACCGCGCATGCGCAAATATGTAACTAGTTTATTCGGTCAAGATTGCACTAATATAAATGCATGATAACATATCAGCTATCCATTTATAGGAAAGATGAAGGAACGTTTTTCCATGAATTACTCAAGTTATTATTAATACCGGTAGTATAGTATCAATATTTCGGGTAAGAGAGGGTTGGGGTGAGGGGTGGGTGGGGTGGGGGTAGTATTTGTACATGTTGTAATAGTTTACACTCTAATGTTCCCACCGTAATGTGGCTAGAATTAATGAACGCACACAACACACGCACGCACGCCTGCCTCCCACAACAGAAATCTGTATTCATCCTTTTGAAATTTTGTTTTAACTGTATAAAAAATGTTTGTCAAGCTTTTCGGAAAACGGGTATATTTTATTTTATAACTGAATATATCTCATTCTACTAGAATATAGCTTAAAGTAAAAACAGCTTTCCGTTATTCGTGAACATATGTAGTTTAGATCATCATAACTCCACTTAAATGTTGTTTATTTGAATACGTTTGTTTTTATCGCATGTACGAGGGTCATTCAATAAGTTCTGTCACTAACGCGTTTTAACAATTATTTGCTCGTTGTGAGTGTTAATGTTTGGTACCAAATGAAAGAGAGTTTCAATACCATTAAATTGATGGTAACATGAATGCTGTATCTGTTGTGTGACGAAAGTTATGGAAACATTTAATTTCCATCACTTATACATACTGAGGCATTTTCGTCCTGAGTTTTTTTCAGGTATGTTAATTGTTACTTTTTTAAATGTCTATTTTTCTTTAAGTATTTGTCGAAGACCTTTGAAATTTCTCATACATTACCAGTTATATCTGTGCATTACAATATTCAGAATTTAGGCATGGTAGATGAAAAGGTATTGTCTTAGAAATTAATTTTAAGCTAACGTGTAAAATTAATTTAATTATAAATGGACATTAAATGGAAGGGCAGTCTTATGAAATAGCGTTTTTGGATGATCAATAGTTTCACTAAATATTGTACAAAATTGTACAATAATGTGTTGAATATGACATTTAAACTCTGAAGGACTAGGATTTGTATAAAAATATGAAAACATATTAATACTATGAGAATAATTACGACATTTAAAAGATATTATAACATTTCCATAAACAAAATGAAGAAAATCAGTGTTATTTCTGCTAAAATTAAGGGATATGCTTTCACTCATATCTGGTTTGCAGCAAGACCTTTCCGAATTATCGACAATCATTTTCACGGATTATGGGCGAATAACAACAGATGGCGTACAAGAAAATTTAAAAGCATAGCATTATTCAAATAACTTTTACAACGTTTTGTAACAAGGACATTTTCAGAGATCCAGTATCCAAAAGGTGTGGTAGGGGGAGATAATTCAGGGGTAGAAATAACCGGAAATATTTCATTTTTGTTGTGGAATTTAAGAGAGCGAACCCGATAGTACTATAAATACACTACTTTATCTCAGTGTAATATCCAGTTCAAAGGATATATGCCTAGTGACAGAACTTTTTGAAGCACCCTCGTATAGTAATTAAGCATGTCATGGTCATTTAAAAGTTCATGCATTTCTCTTCCATAACAAAGTCTTTCTGGGAACCACTTAACATTTATCCGCGTATTGGAGATCGATTCCCGGGTTTATATTCCTCAATGATCTAGTTCAATTACTGTAAGTAGTTTATCGATTTAATTAACACAAAGGTACTTAGAAGTATTGTATAAAATGTAATTTGGGAGATTTGTTTCAAGTTCTGTGTATTTACATATTTTCTTGGTATTTCTTGGTTGTTTACGGATACATTCACGTCTTAAAGGGACACGCGGCAATCTTGAATAGTTTAGAACTACATTTTCTACATAAATTACATATTTGTAATCATTACTATTTAATTGTTTTTTTGTTTAACATGTTACTAACTGTGATGTTGCATTATATAATCAGCGAAAAATAATAAGTAATCACTTTGTTTTACTGCAAAATCTGAGACAGTAAGAAAGAACTAACATATTGTAGCATGATTTCTTTTGTAACAATCGTCTGTTTAGATGTTCAACATTACATTTCATCGAAAATAAATCCTACGCGATAAAAAAATAAATCGCAGTTTAAAAACATAGGTGTGAAAACGAAATTAGCAAAACTTAAAACATGTAAAGGTAACGACAATAGCACAGATTCAGCAGTCTTAGTCGATTCATATACACAGAAAAACATTCAAAACTTCGCTAATATCTCACGTGTCCACCGTTACACCGAATACAAGCAAGAATGCGACGTCGCATGCTTCTGAAGTAACGACTGACGAATTATACAGCTAATGTGTTCTATTCGCAGACAAGTGCTGCTGCAAGGTCCTGAACACTTTGGATAAGGTCCTCCGGACGTACACGACGTCCCAAATGCGTCAGTCGTTACGTCAGAAGCATGCGATGTCGCATTTTTGAGTGTATTCGGTGTAACCGGTACACATGAGATATTAGCGAGGTTTTGAACATTTTTCTGTGTATTTGAATGGGCTGTCTTAGACTGCTAAATCTTGCTATTGACGCTAATCTTTACATTTTTTAAGTTTTGTTAATTTCGTTTTCACACCTTTGTTTTTAAAGTTTGATTTATTGTTTAAGTATTCGGTATATTTCGATGAAATTTTGTGTGAACATCAAACAAAGATGTTATTAAAAGAAAATCATGCTACAATTGTAAGTTCTTTCTTACAGTCTCAGATTTTGCAGGAAAACAAAGTGGATACTTTTTATTTTTGCTGAGTATATATTGAAACATTTTGTAGAATAAGAAAGAAAACTGAAATCTCAAAAGTGTATTTAAATATACTCAGGTAGGTTTAAAATCAAGATTATACCGGACTTATAAATTGAGGCGCTAATGTTAACGCTTAAACAAAGTTCAAGATTGCCATGTGTCCCTTTAATGCTACTGATATGTATATTAACATGTGATTATAATTATGTATTACAAATTATGTATGAACTGCTAGTTTAAATCTATCTATCTATCTATCTATCTATCTATCTATCTATCTATCTATCTATCTATCTATCTATCTATCTATCTATCTATCTATCTATCTATCTATCTATCTATCTATCTATCTATCTATCTATCTATCTATCTATCTATCTATCTATCTATCTATCTATCTATCTATCTATCTATCTATCTATCTATCTATCTATCTATCTATCTATCTATCTATCTATCTATCTATCTATCTATCTATCTATCTATCTTGTCTGTCTGTCTGTCTGTCTGTCTGTGTCTATATTAACGGCAAAGAAACTATCCACGACATACCATCACATACACGACTTTGAGTAAAAAATACCCCTTATGTTTGCGGAATAATAAAGCGACTTCATCGCGATGGGATATGCATCTAGATTCCTTTGGTTACGGCTACATAACTGTTAAAATATGAATTATGAAAACAGTTTTGACATCTAATATAGACAGCATTAACAGTTTAATCCCAAATTTGTCTTTCACTATCCGAAAAAGAATACAAACGTGGGTTTATAATACAAGTCTGGGTTGAGTTTGTGTCTATATACTCATGGATGTGCTGTTGCTTCTGGGTGTTAGCATCGATTTGACGAAGACATACGTACTTCGCGTTACTATATATAGTTTGTTATTGGTTCAAGTCTCGCCAGCAACACTGAGTTTCGTCGGTGAGTTTATGCATGGTCAAGATACTTTCCCTTAGCCTCGTCCGTCGGAGAGGTGCGTAAACCTGGCGTTCTCGGGTATCGTAGCATATTCTCCGATCACGATAACCTTAATAATTATTTCTAAGGGGCGTCCGTGGCCTAGTGGTTCGAGTCTCTGACTTGAAATCATTTGCCCCTCACCGCTGTGTGTTCGAGTCCTCAAGGGACCAGTAATCATTATGTGAGAAAGCTATCCAGCTGACTTGCAGAACGTCGATGGTTCTACCCAGGTGCCCGCCCGACTATCGAGTCAAATTCATTTAAATGTTTTAGTAAGAGTAGGGCAGGTTCTCGGATTCCTATGTATCATTCACTCTCTCGGGCTGCTTCACATAACCTATACTATACTATGTTGATATTGATGTGTTTAAAACAAACTGACCTTCATTTTATATATTCAAAAGTTGTGCAATTGTATTCATAAAGTGATGTGTGTTTAGACCTGAGGATGAAGTACGTACATTTTACTTTGTTATCGTAGATATCTCGGTTAGAAAGGCTATGACTGAATACAGGATCCTTGTCCAGCGGACAGTTTCCCCGAGTACTAGCCATATGAGCGATCTAATATGTATACTGATACACGTTGGCTGATAGACGGGGGTTATCATTAATTCAATAAAGATAGGACTTCCATGACACATGAGTATCAATGTTTTGAGATACGCCCGAGGCAACTTCACGATAATATAACCCTAACCCATATACAACTGTATATTTAAAAAAGTAATGTCATTTTTAAACGTTCATGCTTGGTAGTATATATTACAACAAGTGCGTACAAAGTAAATGAGCCGTAAAACTATCATGAGGCGTGTGAAGTAGTGCAACGTATTTAAACAGCGTCAGGGCGTGTCTAAACTATAACAGGGAGATGCAAAGTATAAGTGAGCAATTAAGTACATAAGGACGCGTGCAGTCAGTGAGCCCGGTCAGGGTTTACGTACTCTTTGTTCCCACATCAGGACGCGTGCAGTCATAGAGCCTGGACAGGGTTTACGTACTATTTGTTCGCACATCTGGACGCGTGCAGTCAGTGAGCCCGGACAGGGATTACGTACTATTTGTTCGCACATCTGGACGCGTGCAGTCAGTGAGCCCGGACAGGGTTTACGTACTATTTGTTCGCACATCTGGACGCGTGCAGTCAGTGAGCCCGGTCAGGGTTTACGTCCTCTTTGTTCCCACATCAGGACGCGTGCAGTCTGTGAGCCCGGACAGGGTTTACGTACTCTTTGTTCCCACATCAGGACGCGTGCAAAGTCAGTGAGCCCATGCGTCTCCTACAACTAATTCAGTTCAACTTCATGGAAAACAATCCCTCGTATTTTCTTTAAATGAATATAATATCAGTTTGTCCCAGTTTGATTGCTTAACCTTCAGATATACGTGCGATGATTTACCTTTTCAGAGAACATGACCTACTCGTTAATTTTATTTTAAGGAAATGAAATTAAAACGAAAGTGTAATTATCAACTTAATGAGATACGTATTGATATAAACCTTGAAAAAAATAAATAAATTAAAAACGATTATTTTTCATGGTATACATAGGTAATTTTGCCATATATAATAAACATAAGATTGCATTCTCATATGGCTGTTATAAAAAAAAGTGACATAAAATTATCTTATTAAACGTTTCATATGTTATTTATGTAATATCAGGGTTTTATATGAATTATCATCCAAGGTAATATGAGTTTCATATAATTTTCATATGATTTGCCTTACCAAAACACATGTTGGGTAGTGTTTTGCTTTTGCTATGTAAGCTGATTTAGAAAGCCTTTTTTGTTAAGAAAATGTCAAAAACAAAATTTAAATTAATCATTTTCATTAAAACATTCCCGATTTGATTATTTAAACAATTGTTGCTATATGCTGGTGTTGCTGTCCGAATCATAGCTCTCATGGTGTTATATGCTGTAACTACTATAGAGCTAAGACGTGGCCTTTAGGGGAAAACAGAATCCATACGCAATTTTCGGCGAGATTTCTGAAGACTGTAGTCATTTTTGTAATGGACCTGTAGTATTTCAGGTTTAGTCATTTGAAATACGGCAGTTGCTTATGCAGGCATGCGTGATGGATTCAAAAACCAGGCCGGAAAGTGGGATGGAGTCGTTGTGCCGTATACTCTAGTTCTATAGCCCGTGTCATATCTCTATGATATGACCGTAAGAGCAATATGATTATATAGCCCGCATTATATCTTTATGATATGACCATAAGAGCTATATGATTCTATAGCCCGTGTCATATCTCTATGCTATGACCATAAGAGATATATGATTCCATAGCCCGCGTTTTATCTCCATGATATGACCATAAGAGCTATATGATTCAATAGCAGGCGTTATATCTCTATGATATGATCATATTCTATAGCACGCGTCATATCTCTATGATATGACCATCAGGGCTATATGATTCTATAGCCCGAGTCATATCTCTATGACATGACAATCAGAGCTATATGATTCCATAGCCCGCGTCATATCTCTATGCTATGACCATAAGAGATATATGATTCCATAGCCCCCGTCATATCTCTATGATATGACCATAATAGCTATATGATTCCATAGCCCGCGTTTTATCTCTATGATATGACCATAAGTGCTATATGATTCTATAGCACGCGTCATATTTCTATGATATGGCCATAAGAGCTATATGATTATATAGCCCGCGTTTTATCTCTATGATATGACCATAAGTGCTATATGATTCTATAGCACGCGTCATATTTCTATGATATGGCCATAAGAGCTATATGATTATATAGCCCGCGTCATATCTCTATGATATGACCATAAGCGCTATATGATTCTATAGCCCGAGTTATATCTCTATTATAGCCCGCGTCATATCTCTATGATATGACCATAAGAACTTTATGATTCTATGATTCTATAGCCCGCGTCATATCTCCATGATATGACCATAAGAGCTACCTGATTCTATAGCCCGCGTCATATCTCCATGATATGACCATCAGGGCTATGTGATTCTATAGCCCGCGTCATACCTCCATGATATGACCATAAGAGCTATGTGATTCTATAGCCCGCATCATACCTCCATGATATGACCATAAGAGCTATGTGATACTATAGCCCGCGTCATGCCTATGATATGCCTTCAGAGCTATGTGATTCTACAGCCCACGTCATATATCTATGATATGACCATTAGAGCTATGTGATTCTATCGCACGAGTCATATCTCTGTGATATGACCATAAGAGTTATGTGATTCTATAGCCCGCGTTATATCTCTATGATGTGACGATAAGAGTTATGTGATGCTATAGCTGGCGTCATATCTATATGATGTGACCATAAGAGCTATGTGATTATATAACCCGCGTCATATCTTTATGATATGACCATAAGAGCTATGTGATTATATAACCCGCGTCATATCTTTATGATATGACCATAATAGCTATGTGATTCTATAGCACGCGTTGACCAAAAGAGCTATGTGATGCTATAGCCGGCGTCATATCTATATGATATGACAATCAGAGCTATATGATTCCATAGCCGGCGTCATATCTCTATGCTATGACCATAAGAGATATATGATTCCATAGCCCGCGTCATATCTCTATGATATGACAATCAGAGCTATATGATTCCATAGCCCGTGTCATATCTCTATGACATGACAATCAGAGCTATATGATTACATAGCCCGCGTCATATCTCTATGCTATGACCATAAGAGATATATGATTCCATAGCCCGCGTCATACCTATGATACGCCCTTCAGAGCTATGTGATTCTACAGCCCACGTCACACCTCTATGATATGACCATTAGAGCTATGTGATTCTATAACACGAGTCATATCTCTGTGATATGACCATAAGAATTATGTGATTCTATAGCCCGCGTTATATCTCTATGATGTGACGATAAGAGTTATGTGATGCTATAGCCGGCGTCATATCTATATGATATGACCATAAGAGCTATGTGATTATATAACCCGCGTCATATCTTTATGATATGACCATAATAGCTATGTGATTCTATAGCCCGCGTCATATCGCTATGATATGACCATAATAGCTATGTGATTCTATAGCCCGCGTTGACCAAAAGAGCTATGTGATGCTATAGCCGGCGTCATATCTATATGATATGACCATAAGAGCTATGTGATTCTTTAACCCGCGTCATATCTCTATCATATGACCATAATAGCTGTGTGATTCTATAGCCCGCGTCATATCTCTATGATATGAAAATAAGAGCTATGTGATTCTATAGCCCACTTCATATCTCTACGATATGACCATGAGAGCTATGTGATTCTATAGCCCGCGTCATATCTTTATGTTATGAACATAAGAGCTATGTGATTCTATAGCCCGCGTCATATCTCTATGATATGACCATACATATCTCTATGATATGACCATAATAGCTATATGATTCTATAGCCCGCGTAATATCTCTATGATATGACCATAAGAGCTATATGATTCTATAGCCCGCGTCATATCTCTATTATATGACCATAAGAGCTACATGATTCTATAGCCCGCGTTATATCTCTATGATAAAACCATGAGAGCTATATGATTCTATAGCCCGCGTTATATCTCCATGATATGACCTTAAGGGCTATATGATTCAATAGCCCGCGTCTTATCTCCATGATATGACCATAAGAACTATGTGATTCTATAGCCCGCGTAACATCTCCATGATATGACCATAAGAGCTATGTGATTCTATAGCCCGCGTTATATCTCTTTGATATGACCATAAGAGCTATGTGATTCTATAGCCCGCGTTATATCTCTATGATATGACCATAAGAGCTATGTGATTATATAGCCCGCGTTATATCTCTATGATATAGCGATAAGGGCTATATGATTCTATAGCCCGCGTTATATCTCCACGATATGACCATCAGAGCTATAAGATTCTATAGGCCGCGTTATATCTCTATTATAGCCCGCGTCATATCTCTATGATATTACCCTAAGAGTTATATGATTCTATAGCCCGCGTTATTTCTCCACGATATGACCATCAGAGCTATAAGATTCTATAGGCCGCGTTATATCTCCATGATATGACCATAAGAGCTATATGATTCTATAGCCCGCGTCATATCTCCATGATATGACCATGAGAGCTATATGATTCTATAGCCCGCGTTAAATCTCCACGATATGATCATCAGAGCTATATGATTCTATAGCCCGCGTTATATCTCTATTATAGCCCGCGTCATATCTCTCTGATATTACCATAAGAGTTATATGATTCTATAGCCCGCGTTATTTCTCCACGATATGACCATCAGAGCTATACGATTCTATAGGCCGCGTTATATCTCCATGATATGACCATAAGAGTTATATGATTCTATAGCCCGCGTCATATCTCCATGATATGACCATAAGAGCTATATGATTCTATAGCCCACGTTATATCTCCATGATATGACCATAAGAGCTATATGATTATATAGCCCGCGTCATATCTCTATGATATGACCATAAGAGCTATATGATTATATAGCCCGCGTTATATCTCTATTATAGCCCGCGTCATATCTCTATGATATTACCATAAGAGTTATATGATTCTATAGCCCGCGTCATATCTCTATTATAGCCCGCGTCATATCTCTATGATATGACCATAAGAGTTATATGATTCTATAGCCCGCGTCATATCTCTATGATATGACCATAAGAGCTATATGATTCTATAGCCCACGTTATATCTCCATGATATGACCATAAGAGCTATATGATTATATAGCCCGCGTCATATCTCTATGATATGACCATAAGAGCTATATGATTATATAGCCCGCGTTATATCTCTATTATAGCCCGCGTCATATCTCTATGATATTACCATAAGAGTTATATGATTCTATAGCCCGCGTTATATCTCCACGATATGACCATCAGAGCTATAAGATTCTATAGGCCGCGTTATATCTCCATGATATGACCATAAGAGCTATTTGATTATATAGCCCGCGTTATATATCCATGATATGATCATCAGAGCTATATGATTCTATAGCCCGCGTTATATCTCCATGACATGACCATCAGAGCTATATGATTCCATAGGCTGCGTTATATCTCCATGATATGATCATCAGAGCTATATGATTCTATAGCCCGCGTCATATCTCTATGATATGACCATGAGGGTTATATGATTCTATAGCCCGCGTTATATCTCATGATATGACCATAAGAGCTATATGATTCTATAGCCCGCGTTATATATCTATGATATGACCATAAGAGCTATATGATTCTAAAGCCCGCGTTATCTCTCTATGATATGACCATCAGAGCTATTTGATTCTATAGCCCGCGTTATATCTCCATGATATGACCGTAAGAGCTATATGATTCTTTAGCCCGCGTTATATCTCTATGATATGACCATCAGAGCTATTTGATTCTATAGCCCGCGTTATATCTCCATGATATGACCATAAGAGCTATATGATTCTATAGCCCGCGTTATATCTCCATGATATGACCATTAGAGCTATGTGATTCTATAGCCGCGTTATATCTCTATGATATTACCATAAGAGTTATATGATTCTATAGATATGACCATAAGAGCTGTATGATTCTATAGCCCGCGTTATATCTTTATGATATGACCATAAGAGCTATATGATTTTATAGCCCGCGTTATATCTGTATGATATGACCATAAGAGCTATATTATTCTATAGATATGACCATAAGAGATATGTGATTATATAGCCCGCGTTATATCTCTATGATTTGACCATAATAGCTATGTGATTCTATAGCCCGCGTCATATATCTATGATATGACCATCAGAGCTATATGATTTTATAGCCCGCGTCATATCTCTATGATTTGACCATAATAGCTATGTGATTCTATAGCCCGCGTCATATATCTATGATATGACCATAAGAGCTATATGATTCTATAGCCTGCGTTATATCTCTATGATATGACCATCAGAGCTATATAATTCTATAGCCCGCGTTATATTTCAATGAAAGACCATCAGAGCTATATGATTCTATAGCCCGCGTTATATCTCCATGATATGACCATAAGAGCTATATGATTCTATAGCCCGCGTTATATCTCTATGATATGGCCATAAGAGCTATATTATTCTGTAGATATGACCATAAGAGCTATGTGATTATATAGCCCGCGTTATATCTATATTATATGACCATAAGAGCTATGTGATTCTATAGCCCGCGTTATATCTCTATGATATGACTAGAAGAGCTATATGATTCTATAGCCCGCGTTATATCTCTATGATATGACCATCAGAGCTATGTGATTCTATAGCCCGCGTTATATCTCTATGATATGACCATAAGAGCTATGTGATTCTATAGCCCGCGTTATATCTCTATGATATGACCAGAAGAGCTATGTGATTCTATAGCCCGCGTTATATCTCTATGATATGACCATAAGAGCTATGTGATTCTATAGATATGACCATAAGAGCTATATGATTCTATTGGGCGCGTTATATCTCTATGATATGACCATAAGAGCTATGCGATTCTATATCCCGCGTTATATCTCTATGATATGACCATAAAGGCTATGTGATTATATAGCCCGCGTTATATCTCTATGATATGACTATAAGGGCTATATGATTCTATAGCCCGCTGTATATCTCTATGATATGACCATAAAGGCTATATGATTCTATAGCCCGCGTTATATCTCTACGATATGACCATAAGGGCTATATGATTCTGTACCCCGCGTCATATCTCTACGATATGACCATAAGAGCTATATTATTCTACAGCCCGCATCATATCTCTACGATATGACCATAAGGGCTATATGTTTAAATAGCCCGCGTTATATCTCTACGATATGACCATAAGGGCTATATGATTCTATAGCCCGCGTCATATCTCTGCGATATGAACATAAGGGCTATGTGATTCTATAGCCCGCGTCATATCTCTGCGATATGACCATACGAGCTATGTGATTCTTTAGCCGGCGTCATATCTCTACGATATGATCATAAGAGCTATGTGACAGGCGTCATATCTCTATGATATGACTATAAGAGCTATGTGATTCTATAGCCCGCGTCATATCTCTATGATATGACCATAAGAGCTATGTGACAGGCGTCATATCTCTACGATATGATCATAAGAGCTATGTGACAGGCGTCATATCTCTATGATATGACCATAATAGCTATATGATTATATAGCCCGCGTCATATCTCTATGATATGACCATAAGAGCTATATGATTTTCACATATAAGTAACACACGTCTCCGCGGCCGAATGGTTAACGACGTTGCGTTGTAAACCTTGGGGTTCGAATCGCACTGGGAGCTCGACTTGTAAGTGAGGAAGTGTCGATTCTTACGGATAACGGGAGGTGTACAGTACTGGTTCTACCCAGGAAAAGCGGGTGGCCTGCCTCCACCACAAACAAATCGACCGTCATATACAACCTTACATATGTTGAAAATGACGTAAAACACCATACGAACAAAACAAATAAAATATTAAAGTTTGAATAAGAATAACACTTCGATATATTAATCCAGTATCAGTTTGACTTTAAACCGGCTTCCATATATTTAAATAAAGGGTAATACCATTTGCGAGTTGTGACGTATTCTGCGTTATTCCACCATAGCTGTCATTATTGTGTTGATGCAATATAATCAACATACAGTAATTAATTCAAATATCAATTCGATTTTCATTATTAAAATAATTATAATACCTTCTTTTTACACACATTGAAGTTGTGTTATAACAACTGAAGGGAATCCGCCAATTTTAAATTGCATTTTAAGTGTATCGATCACTTTTGAATGTACATTTATTTACAATGTCAATTTTGGCGCTGAAAATAGGAAATTAGCGTGGTTGTGCTCTCATTAAATCGAATTAAGTTAACCAAAAGGCCGTATTGCTTCCAAGTCGGTAAGCCTGTCGTCACCTACTGAATTAGTTTGTGGTACAGCGCCAACCCACGGTGCCATCGCGTTTGGGTGCAGGTGTTTGTAAAACTGTCTATAGGCCACTTTTTTTCTCGTTTTAAAAAATATGAAGATAGCCCAGTGTTAAGTTAACGTATTCTGTACATTAACCGACTTATATAACGGTGCGTCATATCATTCCCGGATTTGATTAATTATTATCTATTTTTAGTACGCTATTGATTAAATACATATTCTACACCTTTGTTATGCACGTAGAGAGATTTGATTTATACGACATCTATTTATGATTAATTTCTCGAATATATCCGGAATTTCATGCTTTTAGATGAAGATTAAATACAACCGGAAATTGTTATCGATTTATAAACTATAAACCGAATTTACAAATATATATAGACTTATAAGACTTATTTTATCACAGGTTTTGCTAAACATCTCGACGATTGATTGGAACTGGCTTTGACAAATACATATTATAACAAGATAACTTCATTTGGTATTTCATTGTTCCTTTATTATAACATGTACAAAGACAGAACCATCAATTTATACCATATAACGTTTTTTGTTTGGTTTTTCAACTATAACAGTTTCTTTGACTATTTAACTATACGTATCGCGGGTGCTGTCGTAGCACGTTCGACTTAAAACCAGGAGGACCCGGGTTGAAGTTCCAGGCCTTTTTTCTGCCCATTTTGGGAAAAAGACCCTGGACAAATTGGGAAAAAATTTAATCGCTTTACGCCTCAAACTGGGAATTTTCATAAGTTAGTTGTACATAAATATCAGGTTGTTTTAATTGCCTGGTTTCAATACATGATACATGATTTAAATAGTATTTCCTTGTAAACATTTGTATATTTGACCTGACTTTGTAAAAAAAAATAAATAAAAACAAAATGGGGAATTTTATTTCAGAATTGGGAAAAAACAACTATATTTGGCATTGGGAACGGGTCCGATAGTCGGACCCGTGAGAATAGTAGAAAAAGGCCTCCGGTGCCAATGAGTTTTGCTAATACCACGCGCCATCTGCCCGGAACCACTGTTTTTTTCCAATACCCCGCGTCATCTTCAAGGAGCCACCAGGTTTTGCCAATACCCCGCGCCATCTGCTCGGTGCCACTAGGTTTTGCCAATAACCCGCGTCATCTGCCCGGTTTCACTGGGTATTGCCAATACCCGCGTCATCTGCCCGGAGCCACTGGGTTTTGCCAATACCTGGCGTCAACTGACCGGAGCCACTGGGTATTGCCAATACCCCGCGTCATCTGCCCGGAGCCACTGGGTTTTGCCAATACCCCGTGTCATCAGCCCGGGGCCACTGGGTTTTGCCAATACCCCGCGCTATCTGCCCGGAGCCACTGGGTTTTGCCAATACCACATGTCATCTACCAAGAGCCACTGCGTTGTGCCAAAACTACGCGCCATCTGCCCGGAGCCACTGGGTTTTGCCAATACCCCGCGTCATCAGCCCGGAGCCACTGCATTGTGCCAATACCACGCGCCATCTGCCCGGAGCCAGTGGGTTTTGCCAATACAAGGCGTCATCAGCCCAGAGCCGCCACTGGGTTTTGCCAATACCCCGCTTCATCTGCCTGGAGCCACTGCGTTGTGCCAATACCCCGCGCCAACTGCCCGGAGCCACTAGGTATTGCCAATACCCCGCGCCATCTTCCCGGAGCCACTGGGATTTGCCAATACCCCGTGTCATCAGCCCGGAGCCACTGGGTTTTGCCAATACCCCGCGCTATCTGCCCGGAGCCACTGGGTTTTGCCAATACCACACGTCATCTACCCAGAGCCACTGCGTTGTGCCAAAACTACGCGCCATCTGCCCGGAGCCACTGGGTTTTGCCGATACCCCGCGTCATCAGCCCGGAGCCACTGCATTGTGCCAATACCACGCGCCATCTGCCCGGAGCCAGTGGGTTTTGCCAATACCCCGCGTCATCAGCCCAGAGCCGCCACTGGGTTTTGCCAATACCCACGTCATCTGCCTGGAGCCACTGGGTTTGCCAATACCCCGTGTCATCAGCCCGGAGCCACTGGGTTTTGCCAATACTCCGCTTCATCTGCCTGGAGCCAGTGCGTTGTGCCAATACCCCGCGCCAACTGCCCGGAGCCACTAGGTATTGCCAATACCCCGCGCCATCTTCCCGGAGCGACTGGGTTGTGCCAATACAACGCGCCATCTGCCCGGAGCCACTGGGTTTTGCCAATACCCCGCGCCATCAGCCCGGAGCCACTGGGATTTGCCAATACCACGCGCCATCTGCCCGGAGCCACTGGGTATTGTCAATACCTCGCGCCATCTGCCCGGTGCCACTGCATTGTGCCAATACCACGCGCCATCTGCCCGGAGCCACTGGGTATTGCAAATACCCCGCGCCATCTGCCCGGAGTGACTGGTTGTGCCAATACCCCGCGCCATATGCCTGGAACCACTGTGTTGTGCCAGTGCCACGCGTCATCTGCCCAGAGCCACTGCGTTGTGCCAATACCACGCGCCATCTGCCCGGAGCTACTGGGTTGTGCCAATACCCCGCGCCAACTGCCCGGAGCCACTGCGTTGTGCCAATACCACGCGCCATCTGCCAGGAGCCACTGCGTTGTGCCAATACCCCGCGCCAACTGCCCGGAGCCACTGCGTCGTGCCAATACCACGCGCCATCTGCCCGGAGCCACTGGGTATTGCCAATAACCCGTGCCATCTGCCCGGAGCCACCGGGTTGTGCCAGTACCCCGCGCCATCTGCCTGGAACCAATGGGTTTTGCCAATACCCCGCGCCACCTGCCTGGAACCACTGGGTTTTGCCGGTGTATACTTGGGCAAGACACCTTACCTTAGCCTCGTCCGTCGGATGAGTCGTAAATCGGGCGGTCAAGTGTATCGAAGTCAATCCCCCAAGAGCATTAGGAATACTACTAATACTACTGCTGCTGCTGCTGTTGCTGCTGTTGCTGCTGCTGCTGCTTCTGCTGCTGCTACTACTGCTGCTGCTGCTGCTGCTGCTGCTGCTGCTGCTGCTGCTGCTGCTACTACTACTACTACTACTACATAATAATAATAATAATAATAATAATAATAATAATATTAATAATAAAGACTTTATTTAACGAGAGAACTCATTAGAAACTAGACAATCTTCCATGAGGCCCTCAAGAATCTATGCGATAGTAAGAGTAGGAGAGGTTCCCGGATTACTATGAATCATTTCCCTTTCTCTGCTCTGTGATGGCTCTAAATAAGGTGTTGATGAGCCGTTAAACCACATTTAATTCCATTTAAGTATGTGCGTGTGTGTACATTTTATTTTTAATTTATATTCTCCTGGATATGATTCTGCATCTTTTATCTTAGGTTATTTATAACCGACCAGGAAGAGGGGCAGAAATGTTTAACACGTGGAAACAATGTGCCGTGCATATATCCCCGTCAACCTAGGGTCAAGGTCAATGTCGCGGCGAAGTGAAGGAATAATACATTACTATATAAGTGGCAATATAAAACCGTTAATCAAAACTCTAGCCAGGTGTTTAGGTCATATACTAATGTATATTTGTATATTAAAAGTATTGGTTTATTCAATGGTCTTTAAAATAACCGTCGTTGAATATGCGTAAAATGAATTATGAGTTGGTAACCCTAAATCTGACGCTCCAGTTTTGGGGTTTGGCCTGGCTGGTTAAAGCAGTTTATATTGTGTCTATAGAGTTTGAATTCTCAAAAATAGGTAAGTTGTATATACACCGTCATCAGTAGGTTAAGAAACGGTGTACATATGTTGTAAAATGTGGTTGTTGTTGGTGTGATAGCTCTTTTTGCGCAGTAACTATAATTTTTATTTTGAGTTGAACTGGCGTGTATTTGAAAGTATACCTATTTAAATATAACTGAGAACACTAACTTTGACACAAACTAGTACGATTCCCTGGGTGTCTTATTTCTAAGACCATTATTATGAAGAGCATTTTTTCCCCGTTTATATTTACCACTGATGATATTAAAGTATTGACAAAACCTTAGGATATATGCACCTTTTATAGAGAACCTAGATACGTTTATACCACCTGGAGATGTTATTAACTATTACGTGTATGCTTGTTGGAGACGATAATTGGCATACACATATTAAATGTGTAGCTCTATGAGATAGCATGCATTTTCATGGAAATATATTACATCATTTGAGTTCATAATTCCTCTGTACATTACCAACACTTTCTTCAAACTCATTATCAATCAGTTTGTTGGCTGCCATATCTTCCCGCCCATTATTGCTTCCTTCTTCAGTGTCAGCCTCTTTGAACATGATGTCAACCAACTAGTGTGACGCAATATCACCAATAGTCCAGTCAAATTCAATAACTTTATAATCTCTCATTTGTTTCTGCATCTGGTAGGTCTGGTTAATGTCGGTCAGTATAGTGCCACAAAAACACTTGAAAGTGTGCATGTTCAAATGCATGATTATAGAAAATTGACATGACGGAAAAAAGCTCTATTTGTGGCCTTTGAATTTTCGAGGAAAGCGTATTTTACAAAGGTGTAAAGAGGTTTGCCATATAGGCAACACACTTTCCTCTCCGTGATTTAAGTACTTTTGTTTTGAAGATCATCCGAACATTCAGGTTCCTGGTCGAGCAGTACAAATTGACACAAACTCCTTGTGCTTTAATGGGACAGCCCTGCCTCTCCCTACAAAGCCACTGGTTGTAACACAGCTTGTAAAGCAATGTAGTGTGGGTAGTAAAGAGCAAATATCAGTCCCCTTAACCTCTACAATTTGTTTCACATTCAACATCTCTATTTTTAATTATCCCAGTGCCGAACATGACATATTACTGAAACAAATGGTGAAAGCAGGATCAGTGTTGGTGAGGATCGATAGTGATATGTTCATTCTGATGTCTGCTTCCTCCTATGATGAAAGCAGATCTTCTAGATAATCAGCAAAGACAAATATGTCATCTGAAATGGTAAGCCGAGGACATTTCCCAGACAATGGCCTTGGAGGTTTGGTATATATCTGTCTGCTTTCCACTGGCCGCAAATGTGATTAATAAATTGTGTCGTATTGGCGTGAATACTCATGTAACTCTTTAAATCACAATAGGTGACAACAGGAACGTTGGGGTTTCATCTCGCCTCTTGCACTCAAACTACCTGATATATCTAGGGACGCACGTGCCTGTCACAAACTCTTCTCAATGTGCTTTGGTATGTCAAACACCAGCTCTGCCTAATCGTTAAACGTACCAGGTTCTAAAGGCTGATTGTGAGGTTAGCTAATTCACACACATGCACTGAATATTCGGTAGGTCGCTGTGTAGCTGGCCCAGCTGATACTTCTAAGCAGTAGAGCAATTTGGCTTTGTCAGTTCTAACTGAATTGACATCAGCTGTTGCAAGGGACCATGGTACTGATCCTAGAATATATCTGTCTTATACCTGATCAATAAGGGAACCAATTAACGAAATATAGTGTGTTATAGACGGGTCGGCGTGTCAAATAACAAGTCTCTGACAATATGTCATGGTCTTCTCAGCCTGATGCTGTAACAGATCATCATCAACATCTCTCTATGCTGGAATACCGGACGATCGGAGGTATAGGGGTTTGTGAAACCAATGACAGATTCCGTGGCTTTTCATTGTTCTTTGTTTGGGATGGATGCAGTTTTTTGCGCGAAGAAATAACTTCTGATGCCATATTTGCCATCTGGAGAGTGGCCTCTAGCAGCTTTACTCTACATTGACGTGTAATGCACCAGAATTACCACCAGTATGCTGCATACTTTCTACTGAATCCAATGTGCAGGTTGATTGCTAGTTTATGAATAGCTATGTGACTTGTGGAAGAGGGACACTGAATCTCCAGTTTCAGAGAATTTCATTTGACCCGGAGACGAGTTGTGTCAAGACTCAGTGTGTCATTAAATATACTGGATTTTTTCTGGCATAGTTCCAATGGTCATACTCTAAGGACATTGGACATAGGCGTTATTGTGAAGATATATGCATGCCAAGGTCATTTTCCTTTGTGGCTGTCTTTGATAATAGTTAGTATTATTAGTATTGTGTCCAACTACTAGTAATCAGAATAAGGCAAGACTAACTTACATTGAATGGGGATAAAATATGACTATTCTTTGAGGTTTGTCTCAGAAGCAGGATATATTGTAACATAGGGACGATGCCATAACTAGTAAAAACCAAAATAACCCAATTTTCAATAACGGATAAGCTCCCAATAATTTAATGTTCAATTACTATTTTTTTTTCTGATTTATGAACCATTTTAAAATATTTATTTATTATATATTAGTTTTATTTTTAGACATTATATTTATTTATTTACTTATACTAATGAATTACATTACATTTTTAAAAAAGATCATAGTCAAAAGTAAAATACTAGCACCTTTATTTCTGGAAACGTCCAATATTACATGTAACGTTATATAATATAAAATATACACACCGTTTTGTAGCATATAAATAATTTGAGTATTACATTTTCATAACACGATAATGGTAACGTATTTCAAATGGATGTCACGCCCTTAATATGTCCCCACACTCATCTAACAAACATACTTAATTTTGTATCAAATGCATGACCCTTCAGGAAAAATCTTCAAAATTCCCCCAGAGTTGGGATGGCGTCTTTTTGTAACTTACGGTCTAGTTATTATTAACTGTATTTATGATGTTTTGGTAACGAACAGGATGTAACGTAAACTGCAGTATATTTTCATAGTTTCATTATGTTGATAAGGCTGTATAAATTAAATAATTCATAAATAACATAAATATAGGTAGTATTTGTTGTTCATATGGACAGGTTTTTTCTAATTTATTGAAGGTGTTTTGGAATTGTTATGGAAACGTTATGGTAACGTAATTGTCACGTGCGTTACACACAAACGCCCCAACGCTCAGATGGCAGACATGTCTCATTTTGAAGCTTTTTGTATGAACTTTCAGAAAATGACACACTACAAAATTCCTCCAGGGGATGGTACGTGGCTGGGACTGGAGCGGGGGTGGGGGTGGGGGAGGGTGCTGGAGCGGGGAAGGGGTGGGGTGAGGGGGGCTCTATAAGCCATTCATTTTCAACTAACCTACGATTGATATATATTTACGAGTAATAATAACGATTTTTTATTTGATATTTAACATTGTGACCCGCTTCTTGTAAACAAATACATAATTGCAATCATGTAGAAACCGCATACATTTTGTAGAATAAAACGGAAATAAGGCTCAAGATAAATTATGCGCATATTATTTACTTATAACACATAAATAAAAGATGGGGACACTAAACCATACTCGCCAATTATGGTCATCAAATTAGATTTTGTCCCTTTAAGTAGTAAAAATATGGAAGAAACTCATTTCAGTAAGAACCTTTTTTGTCAGGCCGTTATACGTGTGTTGTGGATTTTAAATGATTTAATTTCATGAATGTCCATGCTTTAGTATTTGACATGTTTATTGGGCATTGAATATTCTTTCCCCTTTGTATAAACTGATCATTTATGCGATATCAGTTAGAGAAAAGAAGAGCTAACACCATCAATTTGTTAATAATGCATTATTTTTGTTTGCATTCATATCTGTTGTACTACTTTTACTTAAAAAATCACCATACGTTTGATACTTTATAAGTAATATCACACAAAAATCTATTGGTGGTGTTAGGACATCTAAAGATTTATAGAGATATCTAGTATTTTTCTCTCGAAATATAAAAGTTCTCAAACTATACTCCGTAAACTCAATTGTGTAATATACCTATTCCATGTACACAATAATGCTATACCCTGTACACTAACGTACAGGATATTTGGCAAATAACACACTAATTTCAAAACCTACAAGGCCAAATTCTGGAACACACATAATTAGTATGAAAATGATGAAATCGTACGATTCAGAATTTCAAAATTTAAACAAAAAACAGGATACATTTTACTACGGATCGAAATAGACAGTGATCGACACATCTTTAAATCATATATGTTCACGTTTGTATAGTACTAGCTGAATCGACATCTTTCGAGGCTCAATTAAACATTCAAGTAACTGAAAAATTGGTACGGTGTTTATGTGGTTTGATAAATATATGTCAATTAGGTGTAAACTTACCTTAGGTAGAAAAAAAATCACCATTTTGTTTATTTTTCTGATCACATTATCCGCTATAGCGATGTATAACCCTGGTACAAAACATTTCATACAAGATTCATATAAGTATCATATGAGAATAATATGTACAGTTTCACAAATATTTTTTTCATGAATATTATATGAAAATGTGTGTGTTTTAAAAAAGAAACTTTTCAGGGGCGTATCTGTGCCTAAATCAGTGTATAGGCACAAGGTCTAGGGGTGTCTCCGGGCATGTAACCCCGTTAGATTTTGTTTAGAGGGAAGGCAAATCCTGCATTCTGACGGTATTTTAAGCAGCACACAATATGATTTTAACCCGCGATTTCAAGCTTGTTTAATCTGCGATTTCGCAACTGAAACATCGCAACAGAACAAAATAACATATATTTATATGAATACTTGCTTTCTGAAAATACTTCGAAATTTTTCGCGATCAAGGTGTGTTTTGTTCCGAAAGACCGCGAGCGAAAACAGTATGACTTTTAATTTTCTGAAAAAAAACACGAGTAAAAATTGGTATGAACTGACAATACCCTTACCCACCTCCCAGCCACGCCACCCACCCCCCACCCCTCAGTTTTTTGTTTGTTTTGAATTCCGGAGACAATGTGTAGGCACGTGCCTGCAGTGCTTATAGGCAGCTACGCCACCGCTTTTATGAAATTATAACTCCAATTACATAAATATCATATGCAATGCTTTATGATCTTTTATATGACAATTATATGTGGCCCCTTTTATATAAGAATCATAGGAGAATCATTTGATTTTCTCATATGAGAAGTCAATCCTATGTTTAGTATACATTGCAACATTGCCTATGTACTAAAATGTGGACGTTTCCCCGCGTGCTATATCATTACAACTGTTCACATGTTCTTGTGATATATGCTAATTTAAAGGAACACACGGCAATCTTGATTTGTTTCAAACTCACGGCCTCTCCTTAGTTTTTTCTACAAAATTTGCATATTTGCATTAATAATACTTTTTAGAATAATTCAAAGCAAATTGTTTTGCACAATTACTAACTATAGATAATATCCACCAGTAATAAACAGTTTGTAGAATAAAGCAAACAAATAAGAAAAAAATGGTAATCTCAACTTTTTTTACAAATGTATGCAAGCAGTTTTATAGTCAAAAGGATGCAGGATTAATAAATGGAGGTGCTTATTTTAATCCTTGATATAAATCTCAAAATTGCCGAGTGTCCCTTTAACGAAAGATTAATTATCAGTTATAGATAACATATTCATGGAAGAGGACACCTTCTATTTCCTAAAAATGAACCAGATTTTAATCAAATGTAATCACATGCCCTATAACTCGGGTTAACTAAGTCAATGTATAGCACATAAAATCATATTACGGCGTTATCTGGATTCCCATTGGTTGATCGATACGCGACTATTTTAAGTTGGTATATAAAGTCATTTGATACAAATTTTACATCCTTATTTTATACACGCTATTGAACACACGAGAGTAGTAGACGTTATAGTTCTGGAATGACAGATCGTATTAAAAACTAAACAAAGGATGATAAACTTAATAATTGATATTGGACAAAATAACCGCATTTATTAAAAAAAGGAATAGCATGTGAGTTGTGACAAAAAAACAACAATAGAAAAGCAGTTAACACAAAACAGTTATTCATCAAGGAAATCTATAAATCAGAAATCGGATAATAATAAATAAAACAATGGTAATGAAGGTACATCAAAATCAAAGAATCGTGCCGTGTGCAATTGTCGGTGACGGCATGGTCGGCAAGACGACATTGGCTCTGTCATTTGTGGAGAAGCGGGTGCCGGACACCGGCTATGTGGCCACCGTGTTCGACAATTATGCTGGTATGTAGAACTATTATTATTATTATTAATATTAGTATTATTATCCACGTTAACAGGTCTAGGTCCCGCAGTAGAACTTATACTTTTCATAATTATACATGCATTCTCATACATATATGATATAGAGTATATAGTTAATTTGCTTATTTGTGTTTGAATGCTGATTATAACGTCGTCTTAACGTTTGTGTTTTTGTCAGGAACCGCCACCTGCACTAGATAAACAATACATACAGTATACAAGCAGCATCGTCCTTAAACAATTATCATGACATTGTTTTACTATTTGCAGGAGACGTCACATTGCACGGGATAACGTATACAGTGAGCATCTTTGATTTGCCAGGCCAGGTAATATATATACGTCATACATGATTGTGGTTATTCAATTCATATTAGTCGATTATTACGGATGGCTGGAGGTGTATAGTACTGGTTCTTCCTAGGAAAAGTGGAGGGTCTGCCTCCAACAAAAAAATCGAACGTCATCTATAACCATACATTTGTTGAAAATGAGGTAAAACATCCTATAAAACAAAACCAAAAAAAAAACACACAAAAAAAACAAAACAAAAAAATAAATAATATCACTTCATACTAAAGAAAGTATTCCCGAATACATTTCGAACTCGGTACTGTAGTCGTTAGTTATTCCGTCGGGAGTTGTTTATATTGTTTGTGTCCTTTATGACCTTTCTTCCTTTCGTTTGCAGATTCTGTTAAGTACTTCCAGCTAAAAAAATAAATAACAAAATCGTTGCCAACATTTAGTGCAATCCGGGTAATAAATATTACAACAACAAAGTTGTTTTTCAAAAATAATGTTTCATGCAATGACAAAGTACATTTTGAATTGCTTTAACTGTAAATAAAAAATATTAAAAGCATCCAACTCCTCGTAAACAAGGTTGTTTCATGCATTGACAAAGTACACTTAAAGTGCTTTTACTACAAAATAAAAATCTATTAAATACATTTGAAGAAATAAAATCTCCGTCAACAAGCTATACAATACATACCCATTCACCAGTCAACTTCACATTTTGTTCAGTGTATTTATGTTAAGTGTAAAATTACAATTATCATGCATAATATTACTTCATGGGACATTAGCCAGAGCGCGAAATTATTCAACTGTGAGTTAGAACATGTTAAAGAAACTAACCCGCCAAATAACGTCAAAATTACATTTAAAAAAAAAACGTTTATCAAAGCTCTGTCCAGGTGTTCAGGTCATATAATAACGTATATGTGCCTATTAAAAGTATAGTTTTTCAAGGGTTCTTAAACTACCCGTGAATGAATATGGGCGAAATGAATTATGAGTTGGAAACTCTTAATTCGACGCTCCAGCTTTGGGGTTTGGCTTGTCTTGTTACAGCCGTTTATATTGTGTCTATAGAGTTTGGATTTTCAAAAAAAAAAAATACTTTGTCGTCAGTAAGTTTAGAAACGGTGTACATATGTTGTAAAATGTGCCTGTTATTGGCGGAATAGCTGCTTTAATACACAGCTAGGGTTAATGTCTCTTAATTCAAGATGTTTCTAGCCAAAAATCAGTATTAGCTATAACACATTAGGCCAAAAAAATAAATAGGTGTGTTTCCTATTGAATGCTCTAAAAAATAGGGTAAGTCGGTAGGCTTTTTTTTTTTTTTTTTTTTTTTTGGAGCAAGATATTGTGAGATTTTACATGTGTTTATGTCATAAACCCCATACAAGTTGATGATACAACTGAAAGTTTCTCTGTGATGTCAGTTTACCTTGTGATATATTGTGATAAATCATTGTTCAGAACAATTTTTTTTTTTTTTTTTATTATTATTTTTTTCATAAAAAGTTTTAGGGTCGGCCCTAAATAGATCAATATCCGGGATATAAAACTTCTTCGATATAATATCAATAAATTCAATAATTTCCTCGATATAGTATAATAAATGATGCGCTCGGCAATGATGAATTTGCCGAAATAATTTGTTTTGGACTGTTTGAGAAGAAAAATATATGTAGAAAACTATGGTAACACAATGAGTTGTCTGAGAAGTAAGATTTACGTTTTTGCACATCCCGGGTTTGCCATGGGGGAGTAAAATGCAATAATTTGGTTTCAATTAGACAAAGCGGACCATTATTTCACTGCAATATCTAACATATTAAGGAAGATCACACCTCCGTTGATAAACCAGTTAAATTCAAAATGTTATCCTTCTGACCTTGATAAGAAAGGACTATTATTAATGAAAGTATAGATTGCGTTGTAATTTCGTGTTATACTATCTAACCTGTCCAATTGAACGGTTATCTCTCTACAACATTCACATGACGTTGTTGACCACATTTGTAATGTTATTGATAAACTTAGGGCTCGTGACGTTATTCAAACAAAACATCCTGCATACCTGAACGATATCACCTACGGTCACATTCCACACAGTCTGATCGTGGCTACTGCTTCACTTTTAACTTTTACTAGTGACCGTGTTCCTGATCGAACCATTGCAAACAAGCTTTAGAGAATATACCATTTCAGGAACTGGATCTAGTTTTAAGACTAAATTATACGCATTTAAAGTTCCCAAAATACCAATAGTTTCTAAAAAATCACCTATAAAAAAAGAAGCTATTTCAGTATTGCTTGGATCTGTTTTAGTATTAACTTATGGTGAAACTACTGGCACCTAATCTCAATGTTAACAAAGGTGTATGTGGTCCGTAGTCTTGCATTATGCCGTTAAGATGTTCAAATGCAAGGCATATGTCAACTTCTCATCTTTTAATAACACATTGTAATAAGTATATATTATGCAACTTCAGCAGCTAACAGAATATTTATTTTTCTATTTTTAGCATGACTACCAGGATGTTCGTGCGTTTAGTTACAAGGACAGTGACGTCATCGTCGTCTGCTACAGCGTTGCCGATAGAGATTCGTTTAGAAATGTAAAAGACGTGTGGATACCAGAAGCTAAAAGTCGAATGAAAAGAAAGAAGCCTTTAATTCTCGTTGGTTGCCAAGCAGACCTTCGTAGAGACGACAATAAAGAGCACGTGACCGAACAGGACGGTATGGATCTTGCACGCGAAGTTGACGCGGAACTATTTTTGGAATGTTCATCAATATCTCAGACAGGAGTCACCCAGGTGTTTCAAAATGCGGTTAATCTAGCTTTAAAGAATAAAAAGAAGAAATCCAGCATCATACACCGATTGTTAAGGAGATGAAATGTATATTTATAGATATTACTGTTCTTAAGAAGCTGCTAAACCCATCTGTGATAATAGTTAACTGATAAATAATGTAGATCTTTCTTCAAATTTAAAGAATCACATACTATTAACATGTCAGCAAAATGTTCAGAAAGAAACACTTAACCATATTTAATTGGACATTCGAATATAAGTATCGATTTAACGATACATTTCAAATATTTTTAACAGGCAACACCCTACATATCTCGCCTGGGACTGTATCGATACAAAGAAAGAATGTTACTCTAGGTCACCTAAAAAAACACACCTACACATTAAACCTGTTAGTAATATGGTAATGAAACGCATAGCCATTAGTTACCGTTGTAAACACTAAACAAATATTGTACAGTATAGGTCGGATATCGAGTGTGCAATCAATCCACCCTAATTTATAATGTCATTTCACCTTATATGATGAATATAGGATACTCTTATTATTTCACCGTAAAGTGTTTAATATGACCAGGCAAACACTGACGTTTTATAAAACAAGTTGTATCGGTTAAGAAGAAACTTCTTTACGGCAACTTTATTGAAGCTTGTTCGACTTTAAAAGCAAGTTATACAAATCACACATTAAAATATCTTGATATACATTACAAACGGCAGTCTTTGCCTGGTCGACATCTTTACTATGAAATAGCTTAGTTTTGTATTAATATGCGCATATAATTAATATGCATAATCCATGCCTATACATCATATATTGTTTACATTTACTATGCCGCTGGCCGGCTATGTTCATATTATTCATCTTGTATTTATTTATAAAAACGAAATATAAAATATAAATATTATAAAGTATTACATATCTTGTTGTTTTATTTTTGTAAAAGCAGATATAAACATCTAACAGGAAAGGTAGCATTCAAAGACGACAGACCACCACAAACACACAAAGAAACAAAGAGCAACTATATATAAAGATGAATAAAAGGCAAAGTAAGACATCACAAACACACAATGGTTGATAATAGGGCTACCGCCTTGGAACCGCAGTGGCAAACAAGAGTCGCTGTGGGTTTAAACCAGGTTCTAGGATGCACCAAACCTCACTCTTACCCTATTGTCACCCCAATAAACGGGACAGTGTGAATAAAGAGATATCCCCGCCATAGGTTATGATATCCTACAAACAATACAGCGTTAATAGGCAATATAAGTAAAACAAATAAATTATCATGTATATACAATATAAAAAACAAAGCCTAGAAAGCCACAAAGTAAGTCCTCAGTGACTTGGCAGAAGCCAGAACATCAAGAGAAAAAAACGTTAAGGGTACGACAAGACAAGTTTATAAACACACATCGTACGCTATCGTCCTGTAAGGATTCTACTTTAAGAAGGGTGCTTATAGTATTGGATTCATTCACCCAGACAATTAGCCTTAATTCAATACACCAAACAACAAGGGGTAAAGAAAAACGCAGTATGCTGCACCACATGTATACAAGCCTTGGAACGCCAGGTGCTTGGAGTTCAAACCAGGTTCTAGGGTGCACTAAACCTCTTCGTTACCCTAATGTCATCCCAATAAAGCCGGACAGTGTAAATAAAGACATCTCCGCCAGGCTATATCCGCTAACAAACAAGGCAGCATTAATATACAATATAAGTAAAACACTGAGATGCTCATGCATGTATGAATATTTAACACCAAAGCGTAGACAAATGAGAAAAATTATCCTATAGAAATCAAAGCTCCCAAACTCAATGGCACCACACTTCACCACAAACAAAGAGCAAATATTAAATATTATTAATACATTATTATTATAATCTGTCCAAAATAATAACAAACTCTGTACGATTTTATTTATTAAAACCCACACGGTTAACCTCCCTTGCGATACTATGATCGTAATTATTATAATCCGCAAAATCCCCGGATGCTTCTGTGCGATTATCATTATTCTGAAAATCGTAGACACATTTTATTTTTAGCTGTGTCGGAGATAATAATTTTTATAATCGTGGACACATGTTATTTTTAGCATGTCCGTGAGACTTGGCAAAATGGTGTGAATAATAATAATAATAATAATAATCACATCATAGTTGTTTTAAGGGACAGGAGGATTCATGGATGGGAATGGGCAGGAGGTTTAAGGTAAGAAATAAGTGTGTTGGGGACGGGATACAAGAAGCTTAAGGGATGCGGGTGGGCGAGAGAAGAAATTTGCAATTTGCAATGACTGCAATAGTTTGTAATTATCGTGTTCGGCCGTTTCCAAAGGTACGCTATCATACTCTTTTAAGAGAAGAAATGTGTGTGGGGGGAGGGGCAGGAAGCTTAAGTGATGCGGGTGGTCAGGAGTTTTAAGAGAAGAAATATGTGTGAGGGGAGTGGGGAGTAGGAAGCTTAAGGGATGCCGGTGGACAGGAGGTTTAAGTGAAAAAATGCGGGGATGGGTGTAGAGGTGTGGGAGGGGGGCAGCAGGAAGCTTAATGGATGCGGGTGGACAGGAGGTTTAAGAGAAGAAATATATGCGTGTGTGAGTGTTGGGGAGTTGGGGGAGGGGTGGGGGTTGCTGGAAGCTAACATGGCATACTCCTTTACTCCCGGCAGTAACTTGCCAAACAAAACGATCAAAAATAACAATCCTAAACAGTTTAAAAATGCTATAAAAATCAGAGTGACCATGATGGAGTGGGGCCGAGGGAAAGGGTAAGGACTGATAATTACCATTTTTTGCCAGCATAAAATGTTTATATTCCTGACAAATATCGCTTTCACGAGCACCGTTTTGGTGAGGACCCTCGAACCCGCTTGTGGAAGAGGTGCACCTACTCCCAAACTTTTACACACACTGCGCTTCGCACGTCTTATTAAGAGTATGATGAAAACAGGCCATGCTACGCCCCTGCCTACTCATCCCTTTCGTTAAACCTCCTGCCCACTCATATCATTGTGTGTGTTATAATTCTAAATCTCGCGAGACAATTTATGTCCGGGAGACTTGGCAAAATGTTGTGATTATAATAATAATCACAGCATAAAAACATGTATATGCTAGTGTGTGGGGGGTGGGGTTGTGGGGTTTAAGGGAGCGGGTTGGACAGTCAGTGTGTGTGTGGGGGGGGGGGGGGTAGGAGAGTGGGCTGCATGCGGTTTAAGGGAGCGGGTTGGACAGGAGGATTGGCAAGAGGATTAAGATGAGATGATGATGGGCAGCAGGATTGATGGATGTGAATGGGCAGGTTGTTTAAGATAAGAAATGAGTATGGTTGAGGTAAGGATGTGGTGGTGGGTGGGGTGGGGGGGGGGGGGGGGTGGGGGATGGAAGCAGAAAGCTTAAGGTATGAGGGTGGGCAGGAGGGTTTAAGAGAAGAAATGTGTGTGTGTGTGTGTGGTGGTGGGGGAGGGTTGGCAGGAAGCTTAAGGGATGCGGTGGGCAGGAGGTTTAAGAGAAGAAATGTGTGTGGGGGAGAAGGGAGCAGGACACTTAGGGGATGCGGGTGGACAGGAGGTTTAAGAGAAGAAATGTGTGTGTAGGGGGGTGGGGGAGTGGGGAGCAGGAGGCTTAAGGGATGCATGTGGGCAGAAGGTTTAAGAAAATAATGTGTGTGTTTGAAGGGGGGGGGGGAGGGCAGGAAGCTTAAGGGATACGGGTGGGCAGGAGGTTTAAGAGAAGAAATGTGTGTGGGGGCAGTGAAAGCTTAAAGGATGCGGGTGGTCAGGATGTGCGTATGTGGGGGAGTGGGGAGCAGGAAACTTAAGGGATTCAGGAGGTTTAAGAGAAAAACTATATGCGTATGTGAGTGTTGTGGGGTGGGGAGGGGGGAGCGGGGGCTGGGACGGTGTTGCAGGAAGCTAACGTGGCATACTCCTTTATTCCCGGGAGTAACTTGGAAATATAAAACGAAAAAAACAACATTGTTATAACTGGCTTCTCGCGAGATTTCTTATTTGTGTGTGATTATTATAATTATAATATTGTTTGACTGTAGGGGTTTTATTTTTGGGGAGGTTATAATAATGTGGCGAACATTATAATAAAGGCGCTGAGTTGGTTACTGCATGTAGCGATTATAATAAAAAATGTTAACATTTTCAGAATGTATGGATTTTAAGAATAATGATAACACGTACGAATCGTAGAAATGTGTTGATTATAATAATTCAGTTAAACATAGAGTAAAAATTAATTATTATCACAGGGTCCCGTACGGCTTTCCATAGGTTATAATAAAAAAAAATCAGAGCTAAAAATCTATGGATTTTGATAATAATGATAACTCGTACAAAATCGTAGAAATGTGGTGATTATAATAAAAATGTTAATATTTTCAGAATGTATACATTTTTCCAGAGAGCTAAAAATGTCTGGATTTTGATAATAATGATAACACGTACAAAATGGTAGAAATGTGGTGATTATAATAATTCAGTTAAACATATAGTAACAAATAATTATAATCACAGGGTCACCTGCGGCTTTCCATACCTACGGCTTTCGATAAGTATCGATTTTCAGAATGTATACATTTTGAGAATGTATACATTTTCGGAGAGCTAAGGGAGGTTATACGTGTGGGTTTTTAATAAATAAAATCGTAGGGAGGTTGTTATTATTTTGGACAGATTATAATAATAATGTATACATCTGTGGGTTTTAATTTTTTTTTTAACATTTTTAATGCGATAAAAAAAATGTTAACATTTTTATACATGTGCATGCACGTGCATTTTCGTCTTTCTTTAGTTACATCGCACGAACATCACTAACATTCATGGCAAAATACTGACAGACGTCAAGCAATAAAAGACCAGTAAAACCGAATGGAATTTATTTCGAGAAAGATTAATGCAGCTTGAAATTTAGTGGAACAGTTTTCTTTTTATGAGTATCCATAGTAAACAATGTTAAATGACAAGGTAAATAACCGTGTAACTGCTTGTCATAAAAGACTACCAATAAACATGTAAGACAAGTTAGGTATCAAGATTCAATACTTAAAAAATAAAAAAAATATTGGTTCAGCAGTTTTATTACAAATGGTTTACGAATAATCCAACAGCATAAACATATGGAGTTAATCGTGCATGTTCATTGTATTAGTTGTGTGCATAGTAAATGATAGTACGCCTCTCTCGTGCATATATATATGCGTAATATACACATGTATATGTATTGTGAAAAATAAAATGTAAAAAAAGTCCAACAGGAAATGTACCATTTACATACTGAAGTCAACCACAACACCATCAAAACAAACCATCATTAAATCTGGGACGAAAATGATATACAGAGCCCTGATTAAATGTAAAAATAGAAGGTCAGAGGTAAGATGGCCGCTGGGGCTTAACATCAGAATCTAGAGGTACCAAACCTTACTCCTACTAAAGGAGAGTGTAATAAAGAAATCTCTCCAGGGTATATTCTCTAACTAACAATCTCTCCAGGGTATATTCTCTAACTAACAATCTCTCCAGGGTATATTCTCTAACTAACTTGGCAATAATAATAGGTATAAGTATAACACAAACATATTCATGTGTACTGCTGTATACCAGATATCGTCATAATCAAATCCAGTCATCTCATAAATTATGCCGGTAGAGAAGCTTAAGGCCCGGTCCCACCGCAAGAACTTTGCTGGAGCGTTCCTGGAGCGGTGAAAAAATTTCATCACCGCTCGTTACCGTTCACCAGAAGTTGGCCCCCGTTAAGGCAACGCCGTATACGCTCGGCCACCGCTTATGGTCCCTCCTACCGCTCCGAAAGTTTTGAGCTGCCCAAAATATTGCGAGCGGTGAGGAGCGGGCAATTTTCCGCTCCGGCAAAGTTCACCACCGCTCCAACAACGCCCAGTCAAAGTTTGGCACCGCTAGACGCAAGTTCGTGGACGCTTGGGTCCGCTAGGCCAACGCAGAAATCTTGAACGCTGGACCACCGCTGCTTCGCCAGCTTTGCCCGGGCGGTGATTAAACGTTGCACAAACTTTGGTGGAGCGGTTGTAAGCGTTTTACGAGCGGACACGGATTGCTGGAACGGTGTCGGGCGTTGAAGCAGCGATCCATTGCGGTGATGAACTTTGGTTTGGCGTTGGTATGGAGGTGTCGGAGCGGGACCAGAATTTGGCTATAGATACGGGGAGAAATGGACCAGGAGCCCATTTGGAATCGAGCTGCCGTTGAGTGCAGACCTCATTCGAATTTGCTCAAAGTTACAGTAAAACTGTACTACCATGGATGCTGAGAGACTTGCTATGATTGGTGCACTAGTCCAGCAGCAGAATCAGAACCTCCTCAGATTGCAACAAGCTGTTGACAGAAGGAGAAGAGAGAGAAGGAGAGACAGAGTTGTGTGGGTCAGACAGTGGATACTGAGAAGGCCTGAACATGGACTGTATGACAAGCTGATGGTGGAGCTGAGGAATGAGGATCCACGAGCCTTCCAGCACTTCATGAGGATGCCAGCAGCCATGTTTGATGAAGTTGTACAGAGGCTGACCCCCAGATTGACCAAGCAAGACACCAATTACCGAGCAAGCCTGAAACCTGGTCTCAAAGTGGCAATCACCCTACGGCACATGGCCTCTGGTAACACATACAGAAACATGCAATACGCCTGGAGGGTTCCCCACAACACCATCAGTGTGGTAGTCAGAGAAGTGGTAAAGGCCATCATTGAGGAGTACACAGATGAAGTCTTGTTTTGCCCAACAACTGAACAAGGATGGAGAGACCTGGCTGACCAATGGTACCAGAGATGGAACTTTCCCCACACAGTTGGTGCCATTGATGGCAAGCACGTGGCCTGTAAAGCTCCTCGTAACTCTGGCTCAGAATTCTACAACTACAAAGGCTTTTACAGCGTGATCCTGTTTGCCATGGTGGATGCTGACTACAAGTTCACCTACATTGACCTATCAGGCAATGGCTCATCCTCAGACGCTCAGATCTACAACGAAAGTGATCTCCATCGTGGGCTGGACCAGAACAGGATTCATGCCTTTCCTCAGCCAGACCCCCTACCCAATGACAATCAGGATGTGCCTTACTTCATCATCGGGGATGACGCCTTCTCACTGCGGACCTACCTCATGAAGCCGTACAGCACCAAAAACCTCACCCATGAAGAGCGCATCTTCAACTATCGGCTGTCCAGGGCAAGACGGGTCGTGGAGAACGCCTTCGGCATCCTGGCCAACAGGTTCCAGATTCTGCTCACCACCATGCAACATCACCATGAAACTGTCAGAACCATCGTGGAAGCTTGCTGCATCCTCCACAACCTGATGCGCACCCGCTTCCCAGTGCTCCAGAACAGACTTGTGGACCGTGCACAACCAGATGGGAACCTGCAGCCTGGGACATGGAGAGAAGGACGGAACTTGGAGGACACTATCATTGTGCAAGGCCCCAACACAGCCTCACGTGATGGGAAGAGGCAGCGAAACCTACTCAAGCATTGGTGCAACTCCCCAACAGGATCAGTGGACTGGCAGGAGAGAATGGTGGCTATCAACTGAACACTGTGCAGAACACTGAGGAGACACTTGTGCATTGTACATATTATATATACTCATGTTTATTACTTTGTTGTAAATGTTATTTGATATTGTTAAAGGAACTCGAACGTTAATGGGGCCCCAGTATTGGAAATGCAATGAACAAATTGTGCTTGTGTTTGATTGAAATGTTATGAGAGATTATTAAAGAAATTTGTGATACGATTCATTCTTGATGTCATACTACATTAAAGCTATATAGGCGGCTTTGGTCAGCAGATTTGTTTATATTTACAAACAGCAACCTAAATAATACATTGAACTAAGCCCCTTGAACACTTCTCATAGCTCCACTACCTGATAGCCAACATAGTCGAATAAAAATAATACATTTGATCAAAGTTGTTAGCGGTCACCTATTGACATTTGAAACAATAACAATAACATCAACAACACATTCGGTCCGCTGCCGTAACGTAAATCTCCGAAATAACCTCGGAAACAACCGGAAGGGAATCGGGATTGGTCACGTGATCAGGAACGAGCTTCAAATATCAAAACAAATGGCGTGTGGGAACTTAAGGTAGTATATAAACGAATTAATATTTCCTCGGTTCTGTTTTACTTACCAATTTCTCGAACGCCATTGAAAATACATATTCTAAAAAAATGTTTTATCATCTTTATTGTATTGTTCGTTATATACTAGACTATATGATTTCAAGGTATTGCACAGTGTATTTTATATAGGTTTAAAGTACCAATACATTATGCCCCATTTTGTCAATTATTTGGAATAAGCTGTGTTTTTGCCGCACCACCTTAACGGATAATTAACACTTGATCGACCGCGATGCTCGATTATTTCGTGTATTTAATGCGGCCAAACTTAACATCGAAATGTGTTTGTTTCCTTTGAGGAAAACCAAGCATAATATGCGTAGTAGTGTCACATTGTTAAACACAAAATACATTATCTTTGGTCTGAGTCGCTGTGCTCGTCATACAATGCTACAATCGATCTGTCATATACATACCAACAACAATGGTGAATGGATGAATTTTGACCTTGTTTGTTTTGACTGTTTTTATTTTTAGATCGCCGACTACCCACGATTATTGCCGTACGCGTCCGTACCTAGTCGGTAGACAAACGGATCACAAAATGTAAACAATGTACTTGATTTTTCAAACGGTAATACAAACTAAATAAACATAAATTTGAATCCGTTTATCTCACGAATTCTCATTAAATTGTCACTTATGGATAACCATACACCAACAAGTAGAATTGATTGGGTGTTTTAAACAGCCTATATACCTTTAATAAAAGCACTTTATATTTAAAACATGTCTTGTTTAATACTTGAAGGTTTTTTGTTAAAGTTAGAAGTTCCAATAAAGGTCTTTAATCTTGTTGTTGTTGTTGTTTCAAAATATGTATTCAGGATAAAAACATGTATCAGCACAATGGCTGTTTTACATCATGGTCCTGAAAAGGACAAAATAATACAGTAGCAACAATACAAATATAAGATACAAACAAAAGTAGTCAAGAGTAGTTTAATAAAAATGCTGTTTATTAAAGCTCAAAGCTTTTGAGACCACCCAAACACACAAGTGCACATGCAAACAATAAACAGCAAACATCAAAACAGCTGGCCAGCTCATCCCTTAAACAAAAATCACATGAAATATCTGAGCAGTCCCTTCAACACATCACAAGCAGTCTCAATTCTCCTCGATGGTGGCCCTCATCTCTGCAAGTACATCAGCAGTCCCTTGAGCTGAGGTGGTGATTGGTATGGGTGGAGCGTTCATCTGCTGCCTCTGGAGGTCCTGGAGAATCCCCCCCTCGCTGACGGCGCTCATGTTGGTGTGGTTAATGGAGAAAAAGTTCTGCGTGTCTGACAACATGAGGCCTTCGTTGGAGCTCCTTGGGGTGGAGGATGGCTGGCTGACTCTGGGTGTCTGCAATTGCTGGAAGTGCTGAGTCTGATGCTCAGGCTGAGACTGTTGCTGGAAGTCGAGAGGCTGCTGCTGGAAGTCGTGATGCTGAGGCTGGGGCTGGAAGTAATACGGCTGCTGCTGCTGGTAGAAGGTGAGCGTGGGTGAAAGTGCTGATGCTGGAGGAAGGGGGTGGGGGATGGGTCGCTGCATCTCGTGGAGGATGGCCGTCATCCTCTCCACTGTGAACTGGTACTGGGCCTCAGGTAGTCCTTGGAGAGACTGGGACATGTACGTGATGAAGGGCTGCCTTTCATGGCTGATCTCCTGGGCTTGGACCAGTCTCTCCATGAGGGCGTTGGTGGCCTTCATACTATCCCTCATCTCCAGCATCGCAGGGGAGTCTTCAGGCTCGGCTCTGGTGGCGGCACGGCGTGGTCTGGTGGTGGTGGAGGAGGGAACTGGTGAGGGGGTGCCCTGGGACCTCGTGACTGCCGCTTGAGTTTCAATGAGCGAGAGGGAGCCCTCGTCCTCTTCCTGTTCCTCGACGTCGTGGGAAGGCTGGCGAGAGGTGCTGGCCGACGCCGAGGGCTGGCCTGCTGGAGGCTGGCTGGCTACAGGTTCCTGTGTGAGGAGTATGCTTCTAAGTGGCTGACCTTTCCTGGGCTTCACCTCCTTGTGCATGAAGGCGCAGTTCCTCTGGATGAACAGTTCTCTGTCCGTCAAGTTCGCTGCAGCCTGGCCAGACTTCTTGGAGAGAAGCTTAGCGTAGAGGTCCCGGACTGACTTCCACCATGTCCTGAGAGCTTCAGCTCCCTCCTCAATGTCCAGCTCTCTTGCCTTCCTGGTCCAAAGCTCCGTCTTCTTCTTTGTATCCTTGTAGTCGGTGGCCCCCTTCCTCCACAAAAGTTCGTGCTCCCGGACCCACTCGATGAGTTGCTCCTGAGTGTCATTGTCGAGCAGGAGGGCCTTGCGGCGAGACTTCTTCTGAGGCTGACGCTGTTCATCGTCCCTCTCCAAGTGTGGGTGCTGAGAGTCAGAGTCTGAAAAATATAACAATTGAATAAACATAATAAATGTATAAATGAAACATATATTATTTAGATCAATTTGTATTGATTTCTCATTGCATTCATCACATTATAATTACCTTCAGCACCAGCAGCAGCACGGCCCTCCTCAGGTTGGTCATCACCAGGGGGTAGCTCCTCATCGTCAGGCTGGTCCTGTGTCAGGGCCTCCTCGGGCTCGTCATGAGAGTCTGCAAAATATAACAAATGAATAATAAATGAGCAATGTCAACGTGAAAGAAAGATTATGGTTATTATTATTATTATTATTATTATTATTATTATTATTATTATTATTATTATTAAATTTCATACATTTTCATTCGTGATTACCTTCATCAGCAGCTGCCCCTGCCTGGGCTGTGGTAGCAGTGGCTGTGGCTGTGTTAGCAGTGGCTGTGGTAGCAGTGGCTGTGGCTGTGTTAACAGTGGCTGTGCTAGCAGTGGCTTCTAGTGTGGCCTGACTGGTCTCTGCAAAATATAACAATGGAATAATAAATTAAAAATGTTGAAGTAAAATACATAACAGTATTTTTTCACATTTGTTAAATATTTCTTGACACAACCAGTGGGCCACATATATTTACCTGACTCCATTGGTTCAGCTGCCTGCTCAGTAATGATCTTCTTGGAGGCTGCTGCCTTTCCTTCTCCAGCCTTCCTCTTCTTTTGTCCACGTGGCATGACGAACTTCAACTATCGACTTCTATCAAAAATCTATCAGAACTTCTATGAAAGCGATCCGTTCAGGTCCGTAGTCAAAAGCGGTATGCCGTAAACCAACTTTAAACCCCCGCCGAGCAAACGCCCGCATGCGCAGAACGCCGCTCTATCAACGCTCGCGTCACCGCTAAACCAACGCTCGCTACCGCTCGCTACCGTTAAGCCAACGCTATAGCAACGCCGGCTTCAGCGGTGCACCGCTAAGGCAACGCCCGTGTTTTCGATTTTTTTCCAATTTTGTGCGCGGTGACGAGCGTTGTCGAAATTCGGTCCCCTCTCCCTACCGTTCAAGGAACGCTCCAACAAAGTTCGGGCGGTGTGACCGGGCCTTTACCACTTTGCCGTAAATATTCTGTGTTTACATTGTTTCTATTCTCGGTAACAAGTGTCACGTGACCGTTACTAAATATAGATTGAATTGGGTCGGTGGTCTGAGCTGAATGTAGTAGTTATCGTCATCTTCCGTTTAATACCGAATAACCCATATTTCGGATGATGAAAACTTGTGTAGTTATTAATTGAAACATAAAAATACCATTGCCTTTGAATACACAAACAAAAATTGTCAGAAAAAAGTTACATCTACAATTTAAAACGATTTTTCAACTGTACCCATCGAGTGTAATTTATTTCACTCCGACGTTCATAATTTAAAGGGAAAAAACTGTTTGCAAATTTAAATTGATTGACGGGTATTCGTTGTGTCCCCTGGCTGAGAATGTTCAGCACATGCTTTTAGCTTTTTGGGCATGTGAAATTGATTCAATGGTTCGACATAAAGGGTCAGATGTTTTAAAAAGAAAGTTTCCTGCGCATGCGCATTAGCGCGTGATTCTCCCGATTGTGTATTGTTTATAACGGTATTTATATATGTAAACGGGTTGGTTTGAGAGTGTATGTTAATATTTCTAAAATATTTTTTCCTCTCAAATCGTCTGATGATAGTGTGTAGTGATTTGTAAAGTGGGGTCGAAAAATAATCTCAATATTGAGCGTTTTATTGATAGTGACGAAATCTGGTGAATGACGATAACTGGTACACAACCAGTATTTGAATATAAAAACACAAAATACTGGAAAGCCACAAAGCTAGTACTCAATGACTTGGCAAAATATAGAGAAACAAGAAAAAACAACAATATTAAGGACACGAACCGACTAGACAGTTGACATACATTAAAAGTTGTCATCCCTTTAATAGTTTAAACATATTTATTTTACATCGATTGCGAAACAAGTTCTTGCATCTTAAATTAATCACTCTCGATGGCTTCCTGGGTAGAACCAGTAGTAAGCAATGTATATTAATTATCTTGCTCAAGGATAAATAACGTGGCCGCGGCGAGGATCGAACTTACCACCTCTTGATCTGGAGTTCGGCGCTCTATCACTGGACCACGCACTCCACTATCCCTTTCAGGGTCTAGTTAGTAATCATCATATGGTTCACAATATTTCGTGTTGTAGGATAATCAACGGAAAGGCATTGTGGCGAAATGTTAATGGATCAACCAGTAAACATCTAGTGTCTTTGTACATGATATAATCAAAGGAAAGGCATTGTGGCGAAATGTTAATGGATCAACCAGTAAACATCCAGTGCCGTTGTACATGAAATAATCAACGGAAAGGCATTGTGGCGAAATTTTAATGGGTCAACCAGTAAACATCCAGTGCCTTTGTACATGATATAATCAAAGGAAAGGCATTGTGGCGAAATGTTAATGGGTCAACCAGTAAACATCTAGTATCTTTGTACATGATATAATCAAAGGAAAGGCATTGTGGCGAAATGTTAATGGGTCAACCAGTAAACATCTAGTGTCTTTGTACATGATATAATCAAAGGAAAGGCATTGTGGCGAAATGTTAATGGGTCAACCAGTAAACATCCAGTGCCTTTGTACATGAAATAATCAACGGAAAGGCATTGTGGCGAAATGTAAATGGGTCAACCAGTAAACATCCAGTGCCTTTGTACATGAAATAATCAACGGAAAGGCATTGTGGCGAAATGTTAATGGGTAAACCAGTAAACATCCAGTGCCTTTGTACATGATATAATCAAAGGAAAGGCATTGTGGCGAAATGTTAATGGGTCAACCAGTAAACATCCAGTGCCTTTGTACATGAAATAATCAAAACCTCTTTTGATAAACGTTTTAACAAGTTTGATAAATATTGTATGACAGTGATAAATTATGACCAAGGATATGAGGATTTTTCAAATCACGTCACCATAGAAATTGTCCTTGTCGCAGACGAGTTCTTGAATTACTTTCATATTTTAAAAGCAGTTCGGGGTTTCTAGGTCGTGGTCTGCTACCAAATGTATACATATTCGTACCACTCAAGCTGTCAAATTCTAATGTGCATTTTCGAAAAGGTCAATGTCTTACTCTTTTTTTAAGCCATGATAGTATCTTTTACTTCGGTAGCTTAAATGGGAGGTAATTTTTAAGAAAATGTTCTAAGTTAATATAAAATGGATGTATATCATGGATTAACACCACACAATTGTTTTTGTGTGTTTTTGAAATACAATATGGTTATATAAGTCAGGTAAACATAGTCCAACCTTTAAAAACTTATAAAAACATATGGAAGCAAACATTTAACCATTTTAATCATTAAACGCATATTCTATCGAAAGAAGGTAAAGATACCGAAACAAATTTGAATATGTGTATCCTTTAATTTAAGCAAATTGCATGTGCATATAGTTTTTAGATTCTATATGTATATACGAAACAATACGAAAGAATATAAACGTGTGATCGCTCTGTAAAAAAGGTGTTGCTATAAAGGGAGATAATAAGCTTTTAATTAAAAATAGTGAGCTAACATTATATCATGATTCACAGAACTGGTACATTTCAAAGTTCCATATCATTTGTCTTTGTGTCGCCTTCGTAGCATGAGAGGTAGGGATCACTTTGTCCGTCGTCTATTGTCGTTTGTCGTCTTCATCCGTCTGTCCGTCACGTTTTAACCTGCAACCTGAACTTGGTCATAACTTAAAAAAAGCGTTTAACCAATGTTCATGAAACTTCATTTTTGTTTTATTTCGCTCTTCGGGGCATACACTTTTATTAGATCCTGGGACCATACGCCGCTGGATATAGGGGATGAAATAAAGATACAAATATTGCTATATCCACCGCCATATCGCTGAGGTCGATACATTATATTTAGTGGTCGGACGTACATTTTCAATTTATTTTGTTTTCTTACTTAATTTTCGATTCGGTGGTTCCACTATTCCGGCCGATAAAAGGATCTGGATATTGTTTAACCAGTCATAGGATATGTTGTCTGCTTTTTAATTTAATCTTTTGGCTGTTACTTGTGATACGCAGGTTTCATAACCGCTGCTCCCAAAAAAATCCTTTTTGTTTATTTCGCTCTTCGGGGCATACACTTTTATAAGTTCCTGGGACCATACGCCGCTGGATATAGGGGATGAAATAAGGATACAAATATCGCTATATCCACCGCCATATGCTTGCCATCTTCGGGATGGTTAAAATTCTGTACTGTTGATTTTTATGAATATTGAGTTCTGCTCAACCCGGGGCTAGAGGGCGTAAGCGGTAGCTAGCATATTTCTCTACCGCTCATGAACAGTCCCAATCAAACCGAGACTGCAATATTTCCTATGTGTCGTACTCGGCCGTTTCCAAAGGTCCATTATCATACTCTTTTTTTATAGCACAGTGGCGTTGCTTGTGCAGTGTGGCTGCAGTAAAACGTCTCCCCTTGCTTGCAATCAGTACTGTTATTCATTCGATCTTTGGAGATCGCTGAGGTCGATACATTATATTTATTGATCGGAGGTACATTTTCAATTTATTTTGTTTTCTTACTTAATTTTCGATTCGGTGGTTCCACTATTCCGGCCGATAAAAGGATCTGGGTATTGTTTAACCAGTCATAGGATATGTTGTCTGCTTTTTAATTTAATCTTTTGGCTGTTACTTGTGATACGCAGGTTTCATAACCGCTGCTCCCAAAAAAATCCTTTTTGTTTATTTCGCTCTTCGGGGCATACAATTTTATTAGATCCTGGGACCATACGCCGCTGGATATAGGGGATGAAATAAGGATACAAATATCGCTATATCCACCGCCATATGCTTGCCATCTTCGGGATGGTTAAAATTTTGTACTGTTGATTTTTATGAATATTGAGTTCAGCTCAACCTGGGGCTAGAGGGCGTGAGTGGTAGCTAGCATATTTCACTACCGCTCATGAACAGTCTCAATCAAACCGAGACTGCAATATTTTGTATGTGTCGTGTTCGGCTGTTTCCAAAGGTCCATTATCATACTCTTTTTTATACCATAATCAACATATTTTGCAGATGTTAAGTCAGTCTAATGAATGAATGAATGGTGCTTTACGGCACGTCGACACATAAATAGTTCATTGTGCGCAACAACTGATGGAAGATGAAGAAATTAAGTAGTAATTTAAAATTAATGTAAATATATAAAGATAAAACTATTTATAAGTAAGGGATGATATGGTAGTAATATAAACTATATAATTATGTAAATCAACAAATGCCCGTCAACGGGTATACAAACAAGTAAATATATATAAGATCATATTATAATGATTTATATAGTCTGATTTCTTTCATGAAATCTAAAACGTGACTGAAATTTATAGTATCAAATAACTCTTTCATAATATTAACATTGTAGTACCTTTGACGCATAGAATCAAAGTCTACACATTCCAACACGATGTGTTTGACCGTTAACGGTACAAAGCAGGGTATACAGTCTGGTAATTGCTGACCTTTGTAATAAATATAAATGAGTAATGTATCCCCTACCCTGCACCGGGCTAGAACAACTTCTTCTCGACGAATGGGTCTACTAGAAGAACGCCATTCTCCGAGTAAAGGTTTAATTGAATGGAGTTTATTGTTAACTGACAAAAACACAAGCGGCTTGCCAAGAGTTACAAATATATGCGTTAATACAACTTTTAAAATCAATATAAGGTAATAAGTCAATTTAAATACTAGAGTAAATTTGTAATTAAATAAAACAAACACAAAGGTTAAGTTATTATGTCATAACTTCTGCTAGAGTGACATTTTGAAAACGCATAGTCTCACAGTTTAATAATAATGGAGGTAACTTTGAGCGGGGCACGTCAGATTATTCGTTAATAATATTTTGAAAATCTACATACCGTAACAAGTTACCGTCTTCAAATTTTCTCAAAATAGTCTCCTGAGTATTTCACACATTTTTCCCATCTTTTTACCCATGTTCAAAGATCTCTACTGGAATTTTCCGGTTAACTTCACGAACAAGAACTGGAAGATCGTGAAAGTCATCGAAGTGTTGACCGCGCATTTCTGCTTTAATGGCCGGGAACAGGAAAAAATCACACGGGGCCATACCTGGTGAGTAAGGAGGGTGCTGTATAGTGTCTTTATTAAGTTCAGTAAAGGTTTCCTGGGTAATCGCAGCGGTATGTGATGGTGCACTATCATGATGTAGCTCAAAACACAAAATTTGATAGAGTAGCGCTGCTCCATGTCTGAATTTGAAGGATTTCGAAGTGCGATTGACAATCGCGCACTGTAGCATGGACACGACGTCAAAAACGTTCGCTCGCATACCTGACGTAATGTAGAAAGTTCGGGAAACGTCAACGTGCATTTTCGAGCAATTCTGGCGTCAACAAATGTATAGTTACTCTATTCAAAATTTACAAAAACTGAAGAGTTTGTGTAACGTTACGAGTTGCCCCGCTCAACGTTACTTGACGTTGCCATAGTGACGCTTGCGAATGCATACCTTGTGATAAGGTAAACATGTTCATAGAACATATCCGTGATGAGTTAATGTACCCTTGTGTGAAATTTCATAAAAATGGTCTTACTCAAACAAAAGTGATGCCATTTTTCCTGTTACTTTTCGAACACCCCTCGTATGTAAGTAGTTTCTATCAGTTTGTAAAAGCATAAAAAAGGATAATATATTTCATATTAATCTTACCAGAACAACTTTTACTAGACCACCACATGACACACACACATACCACACATAATGACATTATGATGAAAAAAATAAATAAGTCAGCTCAGTAAATGTGTTCAATGTTATATTTAGTGTCAGGAAAACAGTTTATTCAGGTATATATAATAATAAATGCAGGGTATCTGTATTTGGATGGTACAATTGTTCATGTAAATATGAATCAAACCAAGGTTATGTAAAATCATATTTGGGGGCTACATTAAACAGGTAAAGAAATATAAAAAGATCGGACAGGGAAAGCAGCATTCAAGGAGGACAGTCAACCACAAAACACAGAAACAAACACACAAACAGACAAACAAGAAGGCAAAAGAAACAATAAATGCAAACGACACCACAAAAAGGGTTGACAATAGGGCTACCACCTTGGAACGGTCAGTGGCAAAGTAGGCCATTGGGGATTTAAACCGGTTCTAGGGTGCACCAAAACCAAACCTCACACTTACCCTACTGTCAACCCATTAAAACATGACAGTGTAAATAAAGAATTCCCCGCCATGATCTAATCTCTAACCAACAAGGCAGCATCAATAGGCAATATAAGTAAAACACAAATATGCTCGTGTAAATATAATACAAAATAACAATAGTCTGGAAAGCCACAATGAAGGTACTCAGTGACTTGGCAGAAGCCAGAGCAACAAGAGAATAAATCATTAAGGGCACGACAAGAAAGATCACAGACAAAAATCAAACGTCCCAATGGGCTTTAGGTAGGCGTCATCATAGAGTCCACAGCCTTTCCGGTCATCGTACAATTAAAGAGGAAAGCATAGTGGCGAACTGTAAAAGGGTCCACCACCAAGCATGCAGTACGTTGCAAAATGATAGGGTCATAACGTCTTTTGATAAACTTTTTAACAAGTTTAACAAAGATAGTATGAAAGTGATCATGACCAAGAATCTTACGAAGTTTATAAATCACATCAACATAGAAGTCAGGTTGTGATAGTCCTTGTCGCAGAAGAGGCCAAATAAGAGACATAAATTCAATACCAAAATGAAAACACACCAAACATATATTCATGTTAATACTTGACTTTTATTCTTGGATCTGAAATTCCTAATTTATACCTTTAAATATAGGATCATGTATAAAGAAACACAAGGAAGACTGTAGACAGATACTGTTTATATAGTTTAATTGCTGTTTAACCATTCATTCATTAGCTACTATTCATACCAATTTAAAATATTGTCATCAATATTCAAGTCAATTAATTTTCACAAATGCAAATATAATTGATACTAATGTAGATCTGCATTGTATTCAGCCTGACATGATTTTTTTAACTAGATGTTACAACCTACAATCTCATTCTTATTTTAATATTAATATCTTATTATTTTAATGAATTATTATTTTAAAGATACATTAAATGTGGTATAAGGCAGTTTCATACTGCCAACATGCTGAATATGTATTTCTTCCTTTCAAACATTGAATGTATTTGAAGGAAGTTGATTTCTTATCAAGCCACTCTAAAATAGATTTAATGTGCTAAACTGGTATCATTAATGTTTTGTTGCAGCAGACTGAAGAAGACAATCTTCATTTAGTTTGATTATTTAAATGTCAGTTGACATAATAACGGTATACAGTTATTTAAACAGAATGAAATAACCTAAGTCTCTTAAATATTCTGACTCTCTCTGAAAAGCACAGACCGTTGTTACTGTTATGTTATGTATCAATAATATAAATGACAGTCTATGTATTCTATCTTTATTGAATAATATAGATGTATGCAGTAAGAATGCTAGCATTAGAATGTCATCAAAGTGGACAGCAGGGGCAATCCAAGATAAGGGAGGAACCAAGAGGCGAGGCTTATCAGTCAGTAGAGTAGTGACAGCCAGTACATAAATTCAATAAACATATTGTACATCTCTCTCCTGAAGAAACAAAGGATATAATGCATCAAAAAGTTCCAGGAAGCAGATTGACATTAATAAACAATAGAGCGTTGTCAGTTTAAAATATCACGGGAATAGCACATTCTTATCACTTCCTGATAATCCTTTGATTAGTTAGTCACACTTCTATGGTTAGTTAGTTTACACCATTAATGATGTTCACACACCTCCTTGGATAAACATTGTCCATGAAATGCTGATGAAATCTCATCTCTCATGTGGCTTGTGCTAGTCTGCTGAGCTGATTAATGATAATTATAATGTACTGGTCAGTTTCACATTGACTCAATTACTTTCTGTTTAACTGCCCTTCCTGACCTTGTTATGTATACATTTGAACTTGGTTCTGAAATAGGTTTTGCAGAGATTTGTGGCGAGGATCTTTGTTTGACTTTGGTTCCAATTGGGATAAATCATTTTCAAAGGGAATCTGTATTTGAGAATCAGCTGTTTCTTGGTTTGGGAATTACTCATTTGTTTTTAATAAATCGTGCCTATTTCTCCTGTAAACAGCACCATCTTCCGTTTGAATTGAATATGAACGTTCATTGTGTTTGTTTACGACTACTGCCTTTTTTCAAGTTTTGTTTGACTGTTGTATTCTAGCAGAATCGCCATCTTTAAGGGGTATCAGGGGTTTTGTATTTCTGTCGTAATAAACCTTTTCTTTTTGTTTGTGCGACTGAATTTTCTCTTTGACTAGAGAGTGGGGTACTGCGTGAGGAATGAGGTGTTCTTGTACAGTTGGGAGAACTGAGCGTAATTTTCTGCCCATGAGTAATTATGAGGGACAGAAACCTATCTCTTTATGCGGAGTGACTATATATATACTCAAGAATGACCAGCAATGCATCTTTTCCACTTGACTTTGCTTTTGTTAAGATTTTCTTGCAGTAATTAATTTACATATTTTTTGTTGGACCTTGGATGGTAAGGATCTGACGTAGTGTGACTGAAATCTCATTCATTTGCAAAATTTGCAAATTCCTCAGAAGCATATCAGGGACCCAAATCCGAGACTACTTTCTCAGGTATGCCAAAACGACCAAATATTCCTTTCATACGATTGATAACAGTATTACTTTTTATGTTGGGGAGTTCCTTGATCTCGAAGTATCTACTGTAATAATCGACCACAACAATGTAATTCTTGTTGTCCCATGTAAACAGATCAGTGGCAACTGTCTGCCAGGGATAATCAGGAATGCCATGGGATATTAGCGGTTCATTTTATGGAGATGTGACCCTCATTTTATGGAGATGTGGTCTATAAACTTCGAAAGTTAAAGGGGTCTGACGGGTTTCCTGACCGCTTTACAAATTTAATCAGGAAGTTCGTCAGAATAGGATATAACCCTTTGGTTTTACAGCGCACTGCATGTTTAGTGATTGACCCCTCGACAGTCAGTCATTACGCTTCACTTTTCACTTGTGCGATGACTGGACTACCTCTTGGGACTCTATGATTGCACCTACTGAAACCCCAACTAAGGGAGGTAGGTGAATGAGCTTTCGTCCCTCGGGTTTTCTGGTCGTACCCTAAATTGGTTTTCTCGTTAGCTGCAACTACTATGGTTGTTCAGTACGATTCTGGATACATCCTGAGATGTTTATTATTTTGTATGTGTTTCTTTAGTTAGTTTCTCTGGATGTGGACTTTATTGTTAGAGAATTCCTTTTGATGGGATGTAGATTTGTTTACACTGTCTTGTCTATTTTGGCGCTGAAGGCAGGATAATAGCGAGGATTGTGCGCATATAAAATCGATTCAAACTTACCAGTAGGCCTTATTGCCTATTGACTGTTCCAAGTCGGTAATCCTGTCTTCACCACCCTTTCTGTTGTTTTTTGTCTCTTTCATTGTATTATCAAGTCCTTGTTTGCAGTACAGTGCGGACCTACGATGCCATTGCGTTCGGACGCTTTGGTTTATATAGAACCCTATATCTCATTTTTCCTTAGGGTTTGAATTTTTGTGTTCCAAGCAGACAGAACAATAAGTACCATTTCAGTTATGTCCGCTGAAATGCGTGGCCAGAACATTAATTCTCGGGCCCTTAATAGACATGTTTCTGTACCCATGTGGCCCGTGTGAATTATTTCAAGCATTCTTGGTCTTGATTATTTTGGGGTATGACAATTGTCTGACCTTTCATGATCAACCCATTTATCACTGATAATTCGTTCCGAAAATTCCAGAATTCCACAATTTGGGGGTGACATTGATTTCTGGATTCCGGCCAACCTTCAAGGTTAGTGTGCTTAAGGACACTAAATTGTTTGTCAGTTTTATTTTGTGTTTTTAATTCCTGTAATTTTCTGTCACTTACAGGTAAACCTGACACGACCATATTGACCTGTACATCCATACCTACACATATGTCTGGGTATGTGTCGCTTAATGATTTACAGGAAAGCGTGTCGGCAACAGGTATCTGTTTCCCAGGTACATGTGTGACATCTATGTCATACCTGTGTAGTTGCAACATCATGCGTTGCAAGCGGGCAGGGGCGGCATGAAGGGGTTTCTTTAAAATTGAAATTAATGGCAAATGGTCAGTTTTGTGGCCATAGACATAGTGGTGAAATCGTATTCATCCAAAAACGATTGCAAACATTTCCTTTTCAATTTGTGCATAATTGATTTCAGAATCTGTCAAGGACTTCGAAGCATATGCTATTGGTTTTCCTTCTTGCTTGATAGTGGCACCGATACCAAATTTGCTTGCATCAACTTGCACGGTCAGTGGTTTGGTATGGTCATAATATGATAGGACTTGACCTGGATGCTCAGTGAATATCTCTTTGACCTTCTGAAATGCTTCAGCTTGGGGCTTGTCCCAGGAAAACTCAACTTCCTTTGACAATAGTTTACGCATGGGACTTGTAACCTCAGCCAAGTTTGGTGCGAAACGTGATAAGTAGTTGACCATGCCTTAAACTGTTTCCAGTTCTGCCTTGTTGTTAGGGGGTTGCATATCTCTTATAGCCGTGACCTTGGCATGGTCGGGTTTCAGACCATCTGCCGATAAAATGTGACCAAAATAATGGACTTGAGGAACACCGACTTTAAGTGTTCAAACGAACACCCTTTCAAGACAGCGTTGTAAAACGGCTTTTAGATTTTAATCATGTTCCTGCCTACTTTTTCCAAAAACGCATATGTCGTCTACTATTGCAACGACACCGTTTAGACCCTCAAATCAGTCATCCATTTTCCTCTGAAATTCATCTACTTATGACTTAAGCCCGAACGGCAGCCTTAAGTATCTGTATCTACCAAATATGGTATTGAATGTTGTTAGAAATGACGACTCCTCTGACAATTTTATTCCCCAGAAACCCGATCTGGCATCAAGTTTCGTGAAATATTTTGCACCAGAAAGCTTGGGTAGAATGTCTTCTTGTGTTCTCATGGGATAGTGAGGACGAAGGATATTTTTGTTCAATTCCTGGGGATCAAGACAAATGCGGAGTTTTCCATGTTTCTTTTCCACTATGACCATAGAATTTGTCCAATCTGTAGGTTCATTCACTTTGGTAATAACACCTATTTGTTCCATACGGGCCAGTTCCGCTTTGCACCTGTCGTGCAATGCGACGGGGACTTTCCTGGGCGGGTGTTACAGGAGTTGCATTTGGATCAAGGTGTATTTTGCACTCCCCAGGGAAACTATTTATGCCCTTAAATACCCAAAAATGTTCACTTATGACGGATGCCTTTGTTAGAAATTTCTGAGAGTTGTCAGTCTCATTGATGTATGTAAGCTGAATGAGCCCAAATTCTATACATGATTGTAATCCAAACAAGGGCGATGACCTCGTATTGACAATATAAAATGTGACCTCTTGTCTGTGACCTGTGCTGGGATGAATACAGGTCAAAGTTACGCAGCCTTTAAGGTCAAGTGTGTTCCCATTATAAGCTGATAATGTTGTAGCAGAGTTGCTAAGAGCCAGTTTAACATCAAGATTCTGAAATACAGAGTATGGTAAAATGTTGACCTGGACGCCTGTGTCAACCTTGAATTTAACATGATGAGCTGTAGGGCCTACCTGAATCTCTGCAAATACCTGTCCTTTGGTAATTTTAGATTCCACACTATCAACAAATACATCCATATCAGAATTGAATAAGTAATCTTGTTCACAGTTTTCCATTACCTCTACATCATTTACGTTTTTGGAACGACTCTGTTTGGAAAAATGATTCTATTTTTGCACGAATGACATTGTTTTCCTTTAGCGGGACACTGAAAGCTAATATGTGTCTGTCCGCAGTTTCCGCATATTTTGGAAATGTCCTGTCGTTGGTTGCTGCTGTTGGTTGTGTTCCTGCTGATGCGAGTGGTCTGCTGGTTCTTGGTGCTACCTTGTGGCTTTCTCCGTTGTGGCTGAACTACTGCGTGTACTGTGGACGCCACAGTTGATGGCTGGTTCATAGTACGTAACTGCTCTTGGGCGTACTCGAAACTTTGACAAATCTGTGTTGCTCTATCCAAAGTCAGTTTTTCCTCCCTTGTTAATGAGTTTTTCCCTGACTTTTAGTGAAGTTACACCGAAAACTATCCTATTCCGGATCATTTCTTCCGGATTTGTGTATAAGCAATCCTGAGCAAAAAGTTTGAGTCTCGTTATAAACTGTTCCATCGTGTTTTCACCTTGAATTTCATTGTTGAATTTAAACCTTGAGAACACAGGATTAAGTTTAGGCTGTACGTGACTTTTCATTGCTTCGCATATTGACGTCATACTAGATCTCTCCTCTGCAGTTAAAGACAAAATATTGAAGATGTCTCTGCCTTTTTGCCCGATCCATAGAAGAAGATATGTAATTTGTACAGCCTCATCTTTCTCCTTTAATGCACCTTTGAATATAAGGTCTGCATGTTGGTGGAATTCCTCCATGCGTCTGGTAATTGGTGGAATTCCACTCCATGGTTGGTATTGGTATACCACTTAAATCAATTTTTATATCGTGAATGTTTAAAATTCAGTCTGAATATAATTTTACTTATATAAATGTATATTCCTGAATGTTCAAAATTCACTATTAAATCCGTTTGTTCTGACACCATGTTATGTTATGTATCTATAATATAAATGATGGTCTATGTATTCTATCTTTATTGAATCATATAGATGTATGCAGTAAGAATGCTAGCATTAGAATGTCATCAAAGTGGACAGCAGGGGCTATCCAAGATAAGGGAGGAACCAAGAGGCCGGGCTTATCAGTCAGTAGAGTAGTGACAGACAGTACATTTATTCAATAGACATATTGTAATAGTTACAGTAGAATAGAGAAATGATAGAGAGAAGAACAGATAGTGTTATAGTATAGGTGAATAGGTTATATATTTAGAAGCTTCTAAATATATAACCTATACTATAACACTATCTCTTCTTTGAAAATGTATTTCTTAGTTAATTCTTTCATTAATTATTGTTGACTAGCTCCATGTCTCCATGTTGAATTATCTTTTGTATAAACCTGCACTTGCAAGGTACTTTTTTTAGTTCCTGTCACGATCAGATCAGTTATCTTATAAATGTACTGCCTCTGTATCTTCCTCCACTCCCTCCCCAACCCGGGCCACCCACACACCCCCTCATCCTGCTCAAATGTACACGAAGTAGATATAATTTCTGTAAAAAAACTAACCACTCTAAAGTCGAGACTGTTTATAACAACAAACGTATGCCATGATCACACTCCCTCCAGAACATGCAATTTAATTTATTTCCACTTCTTTTGTTGTTTTTCCCTTCTTTCTATCTTCTTATTAGATTTTCCTGTTTGTATTTCGATGTATTTTTCCAATTAAAAATGTTTTGTTCTTTTAGTAAAACTATACCATGTCAGTAAAAGTAATTGTTTTGATCAGCAATAAACTCAATAACTATTTAAAAATCAACTTATTTGAATTTTCGCAGAGCGGGTACTTTCGTTTTCAACGCCGGTAAAACAGAAAGATTCTACGGTCGCAATCGTTGTTAAAATATGTCTCTAATTCATTGAATTTGTTGAAAGTGTGTCTGAGTATAGTAAAAACAAACACTGAAGCGTGTATCTGGCCGTTTAGTTTGTTAATAATTCACATTTATTTGCCGTTATCGGGTTTATAATGCCCTTAGTCATTACGCCGTACTGTATTTACATGGTGAATTTTTCAATGATGTAACCGGTTTTTACCCTTTAACCTTTGACCTGCCACTTAAACTGGAAGTGTTGATTCAACTATTATTTTGTTATTATTTCTCCATTTTTATTCGAGAGATGTAAATCGAGAAAAGAAGCAGTATCATATATATTTGCTTTTTGAGTTAAATTA
>JAWPHD010002147.1:235000-273066 GCA_037043455.1 Cyrtodaria siliqua | reverse complement strand
TTTTTATCACATGAATTTTGAAATTCCAATTTAAAAATTTAAAAATTCAAAATTCAAAAATTTCAAATTTCAAAATTCAAAAATTCAAAAATTCAAAATTTTGAAATTTTGAAATTTTTAATTTTTAATTTTGAAATTTTGAAATGTTGTAATTTTGAATTTTTGAATTTTGAATTGTGAAATATTGAAATGTTTTAATTTTTTAATTTTGAAATTTTTAATTTTTTTAATTTTTGATATTTTGAATTTTTGAAATTTTGAGATTTTTTAATTTTTAATTTTGAAATTTTGAATTTTTTTAATTTTGAATTTTTTAATTTTATAATTTTGAATTTTTGAAATTTTTGAATTTTGAATTTTGAATTTTGAATTTTTTTAATTTTTGGAAATTTTAATTTTGAGAATTTTGTAATTTTTAATTTTTAATTTTGACAAAAATTGGAATTTTTAATTTTGAAATTTTGAATTTTGAATTTTTTTATTTTTGAATGTTGAATTTTTGGTCGCCTTGTATTACACATGGTTAATATAAGGAAATACGTAATGGGTATATTATACGGAATACAAGCAGTTTCATGTGATAAAAGAGTATTGGCGAATTGTTTGTCAGATAGCATAACGTTCATTTATCTGCCTTGTACTTCAATTAACATTTTAACAAAACTTTGAATTGGATTTTAAGTCATTTTAGCGCTTGTAAGGACATATATGACGTTCGAATTTTTTTTGTGGTAGAGGCAAACCACATCATTTTTATGGGCAGAACCAGTACTGTATATATGTATACCTCCCTCCATCCGTAAGACAGGTTCTCACGTAGACAAGTCGACCTCACAGTGGGATTTGAAACAGCAGTGGTGAAAGGCGAGAACGGTTTAGACGCAGCGTCTTTACTATCCTGGCCACGGCAGCGCTCTACAAAGTATATCAATGCCTTCAAATGTTTTTAAATAGTTACAATAACCTTTCTTGTCGTGCCCTTATTGGTTTATTATCTTGTTGCTCTGGCTTCTGCTAAGTCATTGAGTACCTTCATTGTGGCTTTCTAGGCTATTGTTTTTTTGTATTATATTTACACGAGCATATTTGTGTTTTACTTATATTGCCTATTGATGCTGCCTTGTTGGTAAGAGATTAGATCATGGCGGGGATCTCTTTATTTACACTGTCCTGTGTTAATGGGATGACAGTAGGTAAGTGTGAGGTTTGGTGCATCCTAGAACCGGTTTAAACTCTCAGTGGCCTACTTTGCCACTGACCGTTCCAAGGCGGTAGCCCTATTGTCAACCCTTTTGTGTTGATGTCGTTTGCATTTAATATTACTTTTGCCTTTTTGTTTGTCTGTTTGCGTGTTTGTTTCTGTGTTGACTGTCCTACTTGAATGCTACTTTCCCTGTCCGATCTTTTTATATTTCTAATATTATCATTAAGTTAATCGTTCAAATCATAACATTTTGCTATATTCAAAATAATTATTAGTAAATACTGTAGACAGACATACGCATTTTTGTTCTTGCGCCAATGGTTATTCGAAAGATACTTGACAATACACATCATAACATGGAAACCCTGTATCAGTATCATCTAATATAGCCAGCAGCTTTCCAACTAGTCCATCATACCAGAGGGAACCATATTACTCAGTCGAAACTATTGCACAAAATTGGCTTATGCGTTACATAGATAATACTGCCAGTAAATAACTTGCGTTGACCATTTTGAAACAGCTACCGTGGAGTGCGCCTTGTAAGGGAAATCGGCAATGCAAACATTTTGGTCATATACTCTCACTATCAACATAAGCAAAAGATGTATGGCTCGGAATACAAACCCAGCTCGATATTCAAAATGTGGTGTTGTATGCTTAAAACGATTATCGATTTCAGAGCTAGCTAGAAAATCAAACAGAGCTCGGTATTCAAAATGGCTTATAACACATTTAAAACGAATATCAATCTCAAACACAGCTCGAAATTCAAACCCAGATCGATATTCAAAATACCTTGTTGTATGGTTAAAACGAATATCGATATCGCGAAATTCAAACACAGCTCGATATTCAAAATACCTTATTGCACGTTTAAAACGAACATCTATCTAAGAGCCAGCTCGAAATTCAAACCCAGATCTGTATTCAAATTGTATTGTTGTATGATTAAAACGAATATCGATCTCAGAGCCAACTCGAAATTCAAACCCAGGTCGATATTCAAATGACTTATATTCTACAGTTTAACCGAATATCGATCTCAGAGCCAGCTCGAAATTTTAAAGAGGCTTGTTATGCGTTGAAAACGAACATCGATCTCAGAGCCAGCTCAAAATTCAAACCCAGCTCGACATTTAAAATACCTTCTTCTACAGTATAAACCAATATCCATTACGCGGTCTCGCCTTAATTCCATTAAGCGATGGAAAAGCTTATATTAGCAGGATTTTATAAGGGATATTTCGACAATGAAGATGTTCAAAAACATTTTTAATAAAACAAATTGATAATCTGTTTAAAATTACCGATAACATGTTTTAATTTTACAATGTGCAAACTTATTCAGCCAACATTAAGGTGTTGTTTCATACTCCAGCCAACCATATTTTCGCTTCTTGGAGAAGGGGTTGGATGGAGTATGAAAGTTAATGTTCGGACCACGTAATGTATCTCAGAGCCAGCTCGAAATCCAAACCCAGCTCGATATTCAAAATGCCCTTTTCTACAATTTAAAACGAATATCGATCTCAGAGCCAGCTCGAAATTCAAACCAAGCTCGATATTCAAAATTCCTTCTTCTACAGTATAAACGAATATCGATCTCAGAGCCAGCTCGAAATTCAAACCCATCTCGTATTCAAAATGCCTTCTTCTACATTTTAAAAGGAATATCGATCTTAGATCCAGCTCAAAATTCAAACCCAGCTCGATATTCAAAATGTCTTCTTCTACAGAGTAAAACGAGTATCGATCTCAGAGCCAGCCCGAAATTCAAACCCAGCTCGATATTCAAAATGCCCTCTTCTACAGGAAGAAATATCGATCTCAGATCCAGCTCGAAATGCAAAGCCAGATCTGTATTAAAATTGTATTGTTGTATGTTTAAAACGAATATCGATCTCAGAGCCAGGTCTGTATTAAAACCCAGCTTTGTATTGATAAATACCTTGTTGTATATTATAAAATGAATATCAATTTCAGGGCCAGCTCTGTATTCAAACTCAGTTCCCCATTCAAAATTACTTGGTGTATATTTACAACGAATATCGATATCAGAGTCAGCTCGAAGTTCAAACCCAGGCCTGTATTCAAAATTCCTTGATGTATGTTGATAACGAATATCAATCTCAGAGCCAGCTCTGTATTCAAACCCAGCTCGAAATTCAATATGACTTCTTGTACAAGTTTAACCGAATATAGATCTCAGCGCTAACTCGAAAGTGTATTCAAAGTGCCTTGTTGTATGTTTAAAACGAATATCGATCTCAGAACCACCTCGAAACTCAAAGCCAGCTCGATATTCAAAATGCCTTGTTGTATGTTTAAAACGAATATCGATCTCAGAGCCAGCTCGAAATACAAGCCCAAGACGATACTCAAAATGACTTGGTGTACGTTTAAAGTGACAAAGGCAATCATTATTATTTAAAAACGGCGTCCGGCTAGTTTTTTCATTTGCATTTGTTCGGTCATTAATGTTAATTATAAGAATAGTATTAAACAATTTGGTTTTTCATATTATCAATGTTTGATATTATTGCACAATAATATATTAACACTTATAGTATAATATGACGAAATCGTTAATTCTTAAAATTTGATTTATTTAAATGTCACCACTGAAAAAGTAAAAATAATTCTGAATATATAAAGTGAGACACAGGCTTCAAACAAGTCCACACTCTATGTACGTAGCTGTACCGGTATTCTTTAAATGTTGAGGGACTATAATCCTTATAATGACGCACGTACGCACGCACGCACGCTCACACACACACACACTTCAAGATTGCCGAGTGTCTCTTCAAAACGAATACTGATCTCAGAGCCAGCTCAAAATTCGAATCCAGCTCGGTATTCAACATGCATTCATGTACTTTTAAAAGGAATATCGATCTCAGAGCCAGCTCCGTATTCAAACACAGCTCCGCATTCAAAACGAAAGAGTCTACGTTGAAAACGAATGTCGATATCAGACCCAGCTCTGCATTCAAAACGACTTGGTTTACGTTAACAACGAATGTCGATCTCAGAGCCATCTCTGTGTTTAAACCCAGCTCTTTAAATTAATTTGTCTACGTTTAAAACGAATGTCGATCTCAGAGCCATCTCTGTGTTTAAACCCAGCTCTTTAAGTTAATTTGTTTACGTTTAAAACGAATGTCGATCTCAGAGCCATCTCTGTGTTTAAACCCAGCTCTTTAAATTAATTTACGTTTGAAACGAATGTCAATCTCAAAGACAGCTTCAAACACAGCTCTTCATTAAATATGACTTTGTTTACGTTTCAAACGAATGTCGATCTCAGAACTAGCTATGTATTCAAACACAGCTGTGCATTCAAAACGATTTGGTTCACGTTGAAAACAAAGGTCGATCTCACACCCAGCTCTGTATTCAAACCCTGCTCTGCATTCAAAACGACTTTGTTTACGTTGAAAACGAAAGCCGATCTCAGAGCCACCAAGGTACTAAAACCCAGCTCTACATTCAAAAAGAAATGGTTTACGTTGAAAACGAATGTCGAACACAGAGCCAGCTCTGTATTGGAACACAGCTCTGCATTCAAAACGACTTGGTTCACGTTAAAAGAATGTCGATCTCAGACCCAGATCTGTATTCAACCACAGCTTTGCATTCAAAATGACTTTGTTTACGTTTAAAACGAATATCGATCTCAGAGCCACCTCTGCATTCAAACCAAGCTCTGCATTCAAAACGACTTGTTTTACGTTTAAAACAATTTTCTATCTCAGAGCCAGCTCTGTATTCAAACTCAGCTCTGCATTCAAAACGACTGGGTTTACGTTAAAAACGAGTGTCGATCTCAGACCCAGCTCTGTATTCAAACCCAGCTCTCCATTCGAAACGACTTGGTTTATGTTGATAACGAATGTCGATCTCAGAGCCACCTCTGTATTCAAACACAGCTCTATATTCAGAATGACGTGCTTTACGATTAATACGAATGTCGATCTCAGAACCAGCTCTGTATTCAAACAAAGCTCTGCATTCAAAATGACATGCTTAAAACGAATATCGATCGCAGAGCCAGCTTGAATTCAAACCCATCTCCGTATTGAAATTTTTTTTTTGTATGTATAAAACGAATATCGGTCTCAGAGCCAACTCTATATTCAAACCCAGATCTGCATTCAAAATGGGTTGTAAGTTTAAAACGAATATCGATCTCCGAGCCAGCTCAGCATTCAATCCCAGCTCTGTATTCAAAATGACTTTAACCGAATATCGATCTCAGTGCCAGCTCTATATTCAAACCCAACTATGTATTCAAAATGGCTTCTTATAAGTTTAACCGAATATTGATCTCAGAGCTAGCTCGACATTGAAAACCCAGCTCGATACTGAATAGCCAACTTCGCACAGCTAACACAGGAGTTAGTATCGGTGTTGAGAACGTCACAATATAAAAACAAATACAAAAATACACAACGATAAGAATCATATTCACAGAATTATATTTTCAGGAAGAAAACATAAATGTTTGTTTTTAGCAGTTGAAAACTACAATATTCTGTAAATATTGCTTCAGGGAAAATTTGAATACGTCTGTTTTCATCAACTAGCATGATTTGGTGGTTTTAAAGCACTCTTAGTTTACTATTTAAAAAAAATGGATAATTGGAATATATTTCTTGCACAATGTTGAATTCAGTAAAACAAGTGGTTTGCTTCAGGCGACAATAATAATGAACCAAACCACTTGTTTTACTGGATTCAACAATATGCAAGAAGTATATTATACCATTAATATTATAACATGTGTGTTGTTATATTTATAAACCAGCATCAACAATAATCAATTCGAGTTTTTTCGAAGAAAAACAGATGTCTACCTTCACTGCTCAACCTTGTTAAGAAATATTTGATAGTGGATAGGGAACGTTTTTGTCAGCAGGGGCATCTTGACCGTTGACCTAAAAATCAAAAGGTCATCCTCTTTCCACTGGTAATCCACCAATGAAGTTTCATGGAATTGGTTTTAGGTGTGGCGGAAAATCAGTGTGGGCAATACTTTTCATTTTCCGTCATGGTGACCTTGAATTTTCAGCGACTTAATTCAAAATAAATAGGGATTATCATCTTATGAGGTTGGCTTTAGAGAAAGTATAGTTTCAATCCAATGCTGAAAATTGCCAGTTAAAGTACCGAAATAGCATATTGAATTTCATAAGTGGGTCGGGAATCACATCATTTAGGTCATCCTGTCCAATAACCAAACAACAAACGTAAAACAACACAATCAATTATTGTTTGGGGCGCTTGTTTCAGCCAAAGGCTTTTTGGACTTTTAAGATAAAATTAATCTACTACCTATATAAGTTATATATCAGTGGAACAGACATTTTTAGTGGTAAATAAAAATACCTTACTTTTCAAAATCGGTTGAGAACTAAAAAATTCATGTGCGAAAGTTGATTTTGATGGGTCATTTTCAATGCAAAATTTTGCTGCATGAAAAATTCGAAAAATATATTTTTTTAGATTTTCTATTCAAAAATCGTTTTAAATTGTTGGATATTAGAACATTAAGACACCCTGAAAGTTTTATAGCAAAATATCAAGTTTTACTGAAGTTATTTGACATTTTGTAATTTTCTGCTGTCCCACCAACAAGGAATTTACATAGGAAAAGCCCCATCAAAAAATCATTTTGGCTGTAAAATATTTATTTCTCAACTGATTTTCAAAAGTAAAGTAGTTTTATTTACCACTAAAAATGCCAGTTCTAATGATATATGACTGATGTACGTATTATTTAAATTTCTCGAGTAACTGCAGAAAAATCTTTGGCTGAAACAAGCGCCCCAAACAATAATGAAAGAACATGCATGCAAACATGACTTATTTCCCCGAATCAATACATGATATCACATATATGCTATATATGGATTGTTGCTACAATTTTCATTTCATTCCTACCAACAATAACGTGCTTTGGGAGAATGATAATGATAAAAAGTACAATAGAGACAACTACTGTCAGCATAGTTCAAGCCAATGGAATAGCCATTTCTATTGAGACACACTGGATGCAAGCGCAGTAGCTCCGCCTCCTTGATAACTTTTGAAGTGGAATCGTTTTCTTTTCTTTCTCGAAATTTAACGCGTTTTCTCAATAGAAAGTATGTAAATAAACGTTAATGCAAAATCAGTTCCTTGCATCAAAACTCTGCATATTTTTTTTTTATTCTTCCCCTATTTCAGTGGGAGATAAACAAAATGTCAATGCCAGTTTACATTTTTTCAATGGTTGTTTTATCAGGTCTTTCACGAATGTGCGAGGATAACATATTTGACTTATAGCCAGTCTGACATATGGTACACAGTCTATACTCAAATAAAAACATACATATTTACTATATGTACACAAGTTTGTTGAAACAATGTTATATGGCATAACACAAGTCTACACAAGTCAAGAATCTTGATAAATATATTACAAGAACAATGCAGAATGATTTCTTATAATGATATAGAGACAAAGCTAAAACTGTAAATTATACATATATGAGGGGTAGGGGTTGGGGTGGAAGGGGTTTCTAGTGTCTTTACTCCGTCATTGTTGTTGATATGCAAGCTCCATCATCCTTCCCCCGCCTTACTGGGGATTGAGGGGAAGACATTGATAGATGCATTTCTATTTGTAACTGTTTCATTGCATGAAAAGTTAAAAATATACATCTACAGTATACATAATACATTGCACAAGCTACTAGAAAGATCGGACTACACCGGAAATCAATGAATTTTCAGATAGGTATTAATATTGATTGCTGGCTAACTCCATCATATTTTCTATGATACATCTCGTCGCCTTATTCGGTAACAGTGTATACGTCGTCTTTCTTAATGATAATGTCATTAAGACACACGGCAATCTTGATTTGTTTTTAAAACTTGCGGCGTCTCGTTAATACATAACTTGAAAATCATTAATATTAATTATTAGAGTAGTTCAAGCAAATTGTTTTTGAACATTACTAACTGTTGATTGTATTGCACCAATCATGTATTTAAACCTACGGTAGAATAAAAAAGAAGAACTGAAATGTCGATGACTTTGAAGATCGCCTTGTGTTTCTTAAACTCGTAGTGTTGAATATTTAAGTGAGGATGTGCGTACTCACTATAGTCAGTACCGATGTGAGGATGTGCGTACTCGCTATAGTCAGTACCGATGTGAGGATGTATAGAGTTGTCCCTCCTGCCTATGTACGCAATGTATTGTGCAAATAATGCATCAACCCTTTAATTAAGTGCGGAAAAAGAATTGTTTGACCTAATTCTGAACGGATGTTGGATACAAGTGGAATGTATTAAGTCCATACAACGGTAACGGTTGTTTTTTTTATACTCGGAATGATGCACGAAGACTTTTGGTGTGATTTTCCGAAGAATATTAAAGTTGATAAACGGTGCAGAGAGTCCGTAACATCGCTGTTTATTCCATATCGTCAGAGGACAGGCATCAAGTCGAAGTGAAGAATTCCATCGAAGATGATTGGAGGAGGATAAGTTTGTGTTTACCTTCGCAATATGGGACAATGCCTTTTGGCTAACAAATCAAACGAATATTACGGTTGCGAGTACGTTAGAAATACTGAAAAGGTGATCCCTTGGAAGGAAAAAAATAAACAATAGAGAAAAGTAGCAGACTAGGTTTTATTGAGTCTGTTCATGAGAGGTAACTATAGGATGCAACACCTATCACGCACCCTAGCACCTGCTTAAGCGATATTCTATTTTAAGGAAACACAGAATGGGCTTGATGAACCCAAAGGACCTGTAAATAATAACACTACTGATTTGTAGTCGGGGCGACTGTTAACGGCCGCCACACCGCCAAACAAACGTTAGTGTGAATTGTCAATACATACTGAAAAGGTGATCCCTTGGAAGCAACTGTAACAAAAGGAGGTTGCTGACCTCGCCTTTATCTCACGGTGGATTTGTGAGATGTTATTATTATCTCATGACTGCAAAATAAGCAAGATGGATACTTCCAGTGTAATACAACCCGGAATAGCATTTATTCCGCATCATACATTCAATACATCCAATATATCATGTGATATTATTAAAACATGCATACCCTATGTATTATTTAGAAAACTGACATTCATATGCGTCTTTATATTATTTACAAGCAAATATCTTATACCAAAATCATTTAACACTGATATTATTTATATCTTAAAATATTGCCACATATGTTTTCTAAATATTAAAGAATAGCAAAACACAAACATAAGTTTCACTTACCTGCAAAATAAGCAAGACGGATAACCCGGAATACAACTTACTATGTTGTACCCAGAGTTTATATAGCACCAAGTATCGCTGGTCATATTTGCGAGGTAATTATCAATATTTAATTAGCAAATATTCTACTGAAAAGTGCACTAGGTGTGCCGATAATGTATTGTATATCTGCCCATGTTCACCGAGTGTTGTCAGTAGGGCGTTTATAAACTTAATAAACGTTTCTGTGTATTCCTTTTTAATGTTTATATAGCCCTGCCCTTTCATTAATTTTGTCCCAAAATTTAATTTGACATATATTTTAATTTCCAATTATGAACGTTTTTGCGTTCGAACATATCACATTATATTTGTGTATTTGTCATTTATAAATCATTTTTATTAGTGATTAGTACCGACCCAATTTAAAGTGTATAGATAAAACAGGTAATGTACTTATCTTTTCATTACCACATTAATATATGTAAATATTGCATATCTCAATATTGCATATCTCAATATTGCATATTTCAATATCTCAATATTGCATATCTCAATATTGCATATCTCAATGATCCTGTTGTAAAAAGAAAAATCGAGGTACCTTCTAAATAATGACACGTACATTCTAATATTTCATAATACAAACACTAATGTTTTAACATAGTCATAATGCTTCCCTCATTTGGGATTTAATAGTATAAGTTTGTTTCTGTGTACATATACGTTTGTAAATTATGTTCGATGTCTATGTTTGCCTATAGACTACCGCTTTGTGTCCGCCTTTTTGGGAAACATAATTTTCTCTTAATATCTCTTCCTATCTTATTAGTTATCTGACATTTCTCATCTCGTTTATTCGCTATTAAATTGTGTCTTTTCTTCTCGTTGTACGTGTTGATTTCTTATCAAGCACATGGCACACGGTACTATTATATGATAAATTAGAATATTCTTAAGATACCACTATACAATTATAACAATGTGACACGTACAAAAACATTATAAAAATATGTTGCACCTCAGCTGTGAAATATTCTTATACCGACCTTTATGAATGATGTGGTTATGTCATGGAGACATTCTACTAATGATGTAATGTTCTTAGTCAGTTTGTATTCGCTACGTGTGCTATAATATATATTGACGTCTCAATACAAGTAATGTATACACTCAGTTAAGCATTATTGATATTACTGTATTTGCATATTTATTTGTCGACGTTTACAGTAGTTATACAGTTCTGTTCTTACATGTCATATTTGTTTCATGTTCTTTACCGTCTTCGATATTTATTTGGTTTTCTTTCTAATTTTTTTGTTGTTGTTGTTGTTGTTTTTAGCATTTTACCACCTCAGTTTAAATATAACATTTAATACTTGTACATTTGTATGCAAACTGAGTCTTTTAATGTCCTATTAAATATCAGTATTATTTTTTTTTACAACGTGTTTAAAATTTTGTTTAATGACTACGGGATTTTCTATTAGCCTCGTTTTATTTTAATCTGTTTATAAACGCTACATTTGTCATCTTTATATTATATTCAGCGTTTATTATATCAACCTTTAACAAACCTGATTTCATCACTCATTCCTGAAATATGCGCTTATTTAGAAACTTGTTACATTGTAGCTTTTCTACTTTAATGTTTGGTACTACATGGCGCTTATTTCTTGTGATAGTTTTCTGAACTTTGCATTGCTTACATATTGCCTTTTACTATGCATTTATGTTTTGTGGTTCTTATTTTTTTCTGTTTATTATTTCCTTGCTTTATCTCATATATCGTTATTTACCCCTTGATTCCTTTTTTTGCCTATTATATACATATCAACTTGTTATCCAGTTTACAATATTATATTAGTTTTTGACTGACCTGCATGCATTTTGCGTTAGTGTTATGCTGACAGGCTACAAATTATTTTATGGAATGAGTCTGTATTCTATTCTTATGGCGTAATAGATATTGACACATTATACAAAAAATGATTGCATGAATATGTTTTATCTAAGTTCCCATTAAATATTTGCTGTGTTTTGCCTTTTTATATTATAACTTCGATTTTCTGTCCATTTTTTTATTTTTATTTGATTTTTCTAGCATGACTACCACCTCTTTAATACATCTGTTTAACAATTTGTGTAAATGCTGATAAAGGTGAGTTCATCCTGTTTCTTACAGTTTGTTTACGTCTCACAACACAGTTAATTTTGCATAGCTCTGCATATGTAGCATGACCCCTCTGTACCACTGTAGAACTTAATGAATTTTCTTAAAAATATTTTCTTTGTGAAACTTGATGTCTGTTGCACGAAATATCCAACAAAAAACACGGGGTTGACCAATTTGCTTTTTTTTAATATCAATAGTTTGAAGAGACCCTCTTGAATTTGTCCATTTCACTGACATTTTCAAATGTATCACTACCCAGTATTAGATTCTCAGATCTGGGCTAAGAAACATTCAGGCATATCCTAACCTGTATGAAATCATGAACTTGTCCCATTCGTGTCACCTGCAACAAAAAAAGAGAAAATATTTGCACATTTTAAGAAATAAGCAAGAACCGAATAACACAGAACCTTTTTTTTAAGCTCCAGAAAGTTCCTACCGTGACTGGCAAGGGAAATAACTGTTTAGTGAGACCTTTAATACGTTGCTCAATTATTACGAGTGTCCTTTATTTGCACTACATTTTGAGTTTATGTGCGTTATTTTATTGACGCATTATTTACTTTTTTTTGTCTCAATTCTAGCCTCATTTTAACGTTAATCTCTCAAAACTTTATATTAGCTATTTTCCGGTTATAGTTTTACATTAATCTCTTGTTAAATATCCTGAGCTCTTTATCGTGATCGTAGTAAAATCAATATTTTATGGTCAATTATTTTTTCTAGGTATTACCGTTAGATACAAATATTACATCGACGCTTATCTTGCCAATTTCTCATCATCTTGATATTATTTACCCATATATTCAATGTAATTTTATTGAGTCGTGTTACATAATTACGTTATCTACATGAATCGTACTTATAAATTCTGATATTTAATATTACATGGTTTTTCATTAAGTGTACTATCTATCGACTTAGTTCTTTTCGTATCTATTATATGTTACTATGCATTAAGTTTCACGTTTCTTTATATAAATGCTTTTCTCTTACATACCTGTAACGTTTGATTATTTTGTTTCGTTTCAACTATTATACATATTAAATTAATTTAGTTTACAATATTTTATTAGCAATTATCGAGGTTTTTGTACCCATTATTAGTAATTTTAATACTCAAATCTCATATATTAAATTCGTATGGGTTTTTAATTTGTTCGGCTTTAATTCTCTATTAATCGTCACATCGTCCTCTCTATCAAATATGTATATTCTAGGCTATAACTTATAAATATTGATTACCCAATACATAGGTAGATTTGTTTCGGTAAATCCCCTTTTTTAATATAATTAAATAAAATTGAAGCTAATTCTAACGAAGTTATTTTAACTTAGGTAACATTGAATGCATAGCTTCTTATAAAATCATTTTTCTACTGTTATTATTTGTTCGTAGTTTCGACTTTTAAAATATATAGCTTACTATCAACGTTACATTGTAATTTTATCGAACTGGTGAAACTTAGTTTCCCATGAGAGAACAGCTGTGAAAGGTCAAGGTCATTACAGTTTACGAATTATCAGGGTTATTCTGAGAGAAAATAAGATCGATAAAATATAGGAATTATTGTGGTTTTAAACGCACAAATTTTAATAAAATTTAGGAGATACGGACGAAAAGTGATTAGGTTTATCGGATTGATAGTGATAGACATCGGATTTTATAGTTTGCGGAAGATATTAACTTTTTCATTTGGGTGCTGAAGCTGACTTTCGTAGACAAAGGAAAAATGGCCTCCGGATCGTCCGAAATGGACACGGACATGAATCTCACGAAAACAGTGGGACAACGTGTAAAAGAGTTACACAAAATGAGGACGGGAAAAGCTAGCGAAACGCCGGCACCGTCAGGAACAAGAACTATACAGCGAAACGCTGATGAATACGGGAAATCCCGATTCATATGGGGGAAACCCCAAGTAGTAGGAAGCGTCATTGGTCAGGTGACCAGTCATGTGACAGAGAAGATTCGGGAAGTTCGCCAGACTTCGCCGTGGGCGGAAATGACGTCAACAAATTATGGGAAAAAATAAATAAAATGGAGGACACCGCTCGGAAAAATGCCAACCAACAATCGGAAATTATGGCAAATATCGCCTCCAGCATTATACAAATAAACGAATCCTTTAACAAACGTCGTCGAGTGGATAGCGGTACGCGGTGTGTAGAAAATGTGTGCGAGATACCGACGGATCCCACAGAAATAATGATGGATCCGTCCGATCAACTGGACAGTTTGATAGATGGAAGGGACGACGAGGAATCGACTGCGGATGATAACTTTTTTCGGGAATTAGAAGAAAGTTATGCAACGGAAAAGAAGTACGGAGGAAACGTTGATGACGGATTGGCCAGCCTTATGGAAAAGCCGGTGAGTGACGATCAGGAAAAATTGATCGAACAAAAACATTTGATTCCTGAAAATTGTAAGAAGATGGAAGTACCAAAAGTCAATAAAGAACTCTGGACGGCTTTCAAGTCTAAACGAGAGGCGGATTTAGGTATCCAAGGTTGTCATAGATACCTAAGTATGGCCATGGTCCCCACATTAAAGATGCTGGACATAATAAAGAATAAAGGAGAGCTTGCTCAGTTGAAGGAGTTGAGTAAAGATATATTCAAAATCCTTGCACAAGGGATTTCCACAGCCACACGGAAGCGAAAAGTAATTATAAGACCTGTGGTGCCGTCAAAATATCGAGGAGCATGCGAGATTGATGCTCCGTCATCTGAATTTCTGTTTGGAGATGACTTGGATACGAAAGTAGATGAGATAGAAAAGGTAGATAGAAGGGCCCAAAAACTGTCAAACACGACAAAGCCTTTTTTATACCACGCCCCCACGAGAACGTCAACACAGAGATCGTTCCAAGGGGGGAAATCTCAACACCAATCAATGAACCAATATCCCCCGGTAGCTCACACACGCCACTATCAACCCCAAAAGCCGACGGGTTACAGTCGGGGCGTCTATGCCGGGTCCGGGAATTCAAAGAGCAATCGAGGGAAATCCTCAACTCAAAAGAAATTCCACAAATAGAAGTCACGGTAGAGGTTAGTAATACCATCATCAATTTTGAAGGGGGACAAGTAAAATACTTCAAAAATGAGTGGGAAAAAATTACTTCTGACCCTTGGATCTTAGATACCGTGTCCGGTTATAAAATTGAACTGGTTAATCAACCACAACAATATTTTGTACCAAAACAAATACAATTTTCTAAAAAAGAACACGAACTAATTTCACAGGAAATTAAAAAGTTTTTACAAAAAGGGATAATTGAAGAAACTTCTGATTGTGACACAAATGAATATTATTCAAATATTTTTATGAGGCCAAAAAAGGACGGTAATGTAAGAATTATATTGAATTTAAAATTGTTTAATGATAATGTAGCTAAACAACATTTCAAAATGGAAACATTCAATCGGCTATGGCGAATATTCAACAAGGTGACTATTTTGGGTCAATCGATTTAAAGGATGCGTATTTTAGTATACCAGTACAAGAAAGTGACAGAAAATATTTAAGATTCCATTGGGCTGGAAGAAAGTTTCAGTTGTGTACGCTACCACAAGGGTTGTCTTGTAGTCCGAGAGAATTAAATAGGTTAAAACATTATTTTATACAACATTTAGAGATATTTGTTCTTAAGTGTGTTTGTTCTTTTTAGTTAATTTGATGTGGATTTTTATATCTGATTACATTAATAATAATTTTAAAATGATACCATAAACAAATAACACAAATGAATTCACACAAGTTCGAAAAATGTTATTTCACAATGTTCTGTGTATATTGTTCCTTGAGTATTGTTCCATTTTTTTTCATCCGTTTTAGTGGTCTAAAGTTATTATTAGTGGTCCTGCATGTTTCCTGCGATATCCCTGTTTAATAATTGAGTCATTCTCGAGTAGGACGCTGTCTTGGTCCCGACTCTACTGACATCTTGTTTTTTCAATCGCTCCATCTCCGTTCGCAAGTTAAGGCCTGGTTCGTCCCTGTACACCCATGTAATGTCGTTGTTACATGGTGTTTAGCGACCCAATCTCCAGCAATGTGACAAGAAGATTTAAGAACTCTCTGGTGTTGTCTTTGTCTCGCTCTCACGATGGATTTGTGAGACTCGGTTTTATTGAGTTCACGAGAGGTAACTATTGGATGCAACACTTATCACGCCTCCTAACACCGGATTAAGCGATAATCTACTTTAAAAGCAAAACAGAATGGGCTTGATGATCCCAAAGGACCAGTAAATAATAACACTACTGATTTGTAGTCGGGGCGACTTTTTACGGCCGCCAGACTGCACTAAAAAATAAAAAAACGCTAGGGTGAATGGCAGTACATACTGATGACCTCTTGGAAGCCACTCTAACAAAGGGAATTTGCTGACCTCGCCTTTATCTCACGGTGGATTTGTGAGATGTTATTATTATCTCTTGACTGCAAAATAATTCTAGTATAATACAACCCGGAGTACCATTTATTCCGTCATCATACATTCAATACATCCAATATATCATGTGATATTATTAAAACATTCATACGCTATGTATTATTTAGTATACTGACATTCATATGCGTCTTTATATTATTTACAAGCAAATATCTTATACCAAAATCATTTAACACTGATATTATTTATAACTTAAAATATTGCCACATTTTAACGTTATACAACAAACACAAACAAGAAAGAGAAAAGTGGCAGACTCGGTTTTATTGAGTCTATTCATGAGAGGTCATTATAGAATGCAACACCTCTCACGCCTCCTATCACCGTCTTAAGATATTCTGCTTTAAAGCAACACAGAATGGGCCTGACGACCCCAAAGGACCAGTAAATAATAGCGCTACTGAATTGTAGTCGGGGCGACTTTTTACGGCTTTTTACGGCCGCCTACATCCCTCGTCCAAAGTTTACTGTAGAACAGCAGTAGTAGATTCGGCAGGAGCGTAGACGTCCAACGTAGCAAGTCTGTAGATGAAATCTGCAGATGATTACATACACGAAGAATATTAATTGTTGAAATCGTAAATTTTGGCCAGTCGGATGCCCGTAGAATTTTGACTTGGTCAATCCGATTGCCGGCTCGATATTGTAATCAGAAAATAGATTGAAGGTCAATAGTGCTGGTCGTGTTTCACGTGATGATGACTGCTCCGGTATTCACGCTGGCCGTAGGGTTGGTTTCCACGCCCGCGCCCACGGGTTCGTCCAACGTTGATGGTCCGTCCGTAGAGATGTTGAATCCGTTGTATGCTCCCCCACCCACCCACTTCACAACAGGAACCAGCTGGCGTGATTAAACTGCCAATGATTAATACATTAACTTGTATGGTTGGTTATTAAATTTGATACAATCTAATGTTAAAAGTGCGATGTCTGGATGTGCGCATACGCAGACGTTTATTGGCATTTTGATTGTTTTGTCCAAAGCAAATATCCATCCAGATAATGAAAACAGTTAACGATCAATACTAATTTTCCTGTCTGGAATCCACAATTAACCGCGGCTGGGTCACAAAACATTTGAACAGGAAATGTCAGGGGCGTAGCTAGAGCTTTAAAGAAATGCAAATGGTCGCGGTCGGGAAGTCTGTGTTTGTTTGCTGGTAATGGGTGTTGTGGAGAGGGGGTATTCCTTTCCTATTTCTAAAGATGGTTGGGATTCTTCCCATTTTGTTTATTTTGTTTGGATAAAATGATGTGTTTTTAATCACGTTGGTAGACAGTACCAAATGTATTTTTTGACATCACGATGCCGCCTTCGACTCTTAGTGTAATCTAATATATACGAAATGGCATAGGGATACAATAGCATAAATAAGAAATACATTTAAAATCAATATTATTGTAATAAATGTACGAATATGACTATATGATAATTATCCCACATATTTGTAAAGGAGTGTATATTTGAAATTAAATACACAGTAGCAGCTAAGCTATTTTTTAAGATAGTGATTTCATACATTCACATAAGTATCAAAAATCACCTCGCCTGTTTTTGGAAGTAGGTATATAAATCGGGGAATGTAGCATGCATAGATGAATGATTTATATATGTTGTCAATTTTTATTTAAATATAAGATATATCTAGACCTACTGTTTCATTTCAAAGTAAGTTTTTTAATTTCGACAGACATGTTTTAAAATTAATGACCCCGTGCGAGCCCCTTAAAATCTGACAAGTTCATATAGGCTAACACTGCTTGTCTAATGTTAGGGGTGTGATGGTGTTTGGTGGGTGGGATGGGGAGCCTTTGGTTCGCCCTTGTTATTTGGGGATAAGCCAATTCAATCTGTAAGATATGAATTGAATGTTGTTTAATGGCTCATCAACACATTATAGGTTATTTGGATCCGCCCAAGAGAGGAGATCTGGAACCTGGCATACTATAACGAATATATTCTTATATATTGAAAGGAAAAAGAAACGCATAATCAAAGAATTGCCTATACTACACTGTTGTAATTCCACGTAATATTCCAGATATATCTCAACGTGTTTTGTACAAAAAGGGTCTACATCTAATTACAGAAAGGACAACTCTGTCATGTAGTATACCTTTTAATCAAAGTATAGATCTACTTTGTTACACGAAATTCATCAATGTGTCGCCTGCGTTTTGTTGGTAAAGAGAGAACTGATGCCAGAATCTATTTTTAATTTGCGTATAGAAATATCTCTTTCTTGAATTCAGGGTAAGCCAGAGAGATCTTCACGCACACACTGCTTTTCTGTTTAATAATAGTCGAATCTTCCAACTGAGTTCGGCCCTCTTTAGTCTTATAATGGCATCTGACCATTGCTACGCAAAACCACAGAAACAGTCCAATGATACTAAAAATTGTAGTAGGCACCAAGATCACAGTTACTTCAATCCTCATATACCAAACCCCATATCAGATTTATCATCCATTCAAGCTTGTCACACCTATATTGACAATGCTCCATTCAACAAATACAATGTGCCTGGTGATGGTGACTGCATTTTTCATTGCCTAAGTCTAAGCATCACTGGAACACTAAATTCGTCCAGACAATAAAGGAGATATATATATATGCTCTTATATTTCTGATAACTGGTATGACATGCAGGGGTTAGTCCAAATTTACCACAGTCCTGACATGACCAAACTTCAGGCGACACATTGACGTCACACATTGATGTCACACACGTCATACATTGAAGTCACACATCACACATTAACGTCATCACATCATAAATGAGTTTTCACGATTGTGCTTTTCTTTGTTGTAAACAGAGATATAAAATCGCAAATGCAAGATGCGTGATTTTCAACCTAGAAAGTGATTAAACTGTAATGAAACTAGCCACAACACCGACGAATGCAGACATCGGCAACCAGTCAAATATTGGGCATGTGGGCTCATAGGTCACAAACAGGACATATGTTGGAACGTTGTATAGGGGTACGGCAATGATGCCAACTATCACAGACACGCAGAAAATCGTTTCAGTGTTTTGGACACGATATGTGTGATCTATGTATGTGTGGACATGAGAACAATGACAGTGTGCTTTTACTGCCACATTCAATAAAAAGAAGTCAAACAAACAAACAATTAGCAAAAGTTACACACTTAACTGATCAATGTCTAAATAAAAAGGGTTTTAATATTGGTCACATTAACATACAGGGATTATCTACAAAAATTGATCAAATTAAATTAATGTTAACTTCACCTTTAAATGAAATTGATTTGCTTGGAATCAGTGAGACAAAATTTACTAGTGACCATTAAAACGGAATCATTCTATGTAAATTGTTTTCAAGTTCCATTTCGAAGGAATAGAATAGTAACCAGAGGTGGTGATTTGATTGTTTATGTTAAAAATGGCGTAAATTGTACTAGAAGAACCGATTTAGAAGATGATAATATAGAAATTATTTGGATTGAGATTAAGCCAAATTAAAGCAAACCAGTTTTTATTGGCTCGATATACAGACACCCCGAGTCTAAAGTAATATGGAAAGAATAGTTTGATGAGCACTTAGAAAACGTTCAGTTAGAGGAAAAGAATTAATTATTCTAGGAGATATAAATCGTGATTTACTTAATCCAAAGATAAATATAGAATGGTCTAATTATATTTCATCATTAGAGCTTGTTCAAGTGGTAAAAGAACAACAAGAGAATTTCCAAATTCAAAAACGCTCATAGATCATGTTTATACTAATTTTGAAAAAAATATTATATGTGTAAAAGTACAAATATTGGCGTTAGTGACCATTATCCAATTTGTTGTACACGTAAGATAAGTTTTAAAGATAAAACAAATACTCACCAATCTATTAAGTATCGGTCTTTTTAAACTTTTGTTGAGAAAAACGTTATTAACGATCTTAAAAGCATATCATGGAGCACAAATGAAAGTTATACAGATGCAAATGACTTACTTAACACCTTGGTGACAAATTTCTTGAGTGTTATTGGTAAGCATGTGCCGCTTAGAATACATAGGGTTACAAAGCTCCATCAGCCTGATTGGTTTAGTTCTGATATTTTAGATGTAATACAGGAAAAAGATAAATGTAAAGCAAAAAATGATGTTCAAAATTACAGAATTTTAAGAAATAAAGGATGTAATTTGATTAAAGAATCTAAGAAGTCCTCTTATGAAAGGAAATTTGAAGAAGGCAAATCAGATCCAAAGTCAATAAGGAAAATATTTAAAGAACACTGAGCCTCCATCTTCGCAAAAAGGAAATTATGTAAATCAGATCAATAAAAACGGTGAAGAAATAACAGATAATTTTGCGATGGCAAATGATTTTAATAATTTTTTTGTTAACATAGCTGCAAATTTAAAAGAACCTATTTCAAACTCGGACTTTACAAAAGTAAAGCAATTTGTAAATCGCACTGTTCCAGACAAAATGTATTTTAACATTCCTCTCATAACAGAAGAACAAACTCGTAAAATTCTTCTCAGCTTAGATATATCAAAATCCACTGGACTTGACCAAATTGGTCCTCAATTACTAAAATTATCAGCCAGTAATATCAAAAAGTATTACAAATATTTTTAATTGTAGTATAGAATAGGGAATCTTCCCTGACATATGGAAAGGTGCTACGGTTAATCCCTTATTCAAATCAGGTGCATCTGATAATGTAAACAACTACAGACCAATTTTTATTTTACCAACTCTATCCAAGTTAATTAAAAAACATGTGCACAACTCATTTGTTGAGTTTTTAAATTATTATAAATCTCAAAGTGGGTTTAGAAAAAGCCATAGCTGCGAAACGGCTTTAGTGCATATGATTGACAAGTGGTTAAAAGGATTAAATAAAGGTAAATTTGTTGTTGCAGTAATGGTTGATTTTAGGAAAGCGTTTGACTTAGTGGATCATAACATACTTTTAAAAAAAATATAGATCTATAAATGTAGTGACACTACAGTTAAGTCGTTTAAATCTTATCTAACAGATACTACACACTAAATGAAGCAATGGTTAATTCCCTTAATATCGAGCAAAGGATTTTTCTCCAAAAGGCAAAATTTATGTATAGAGTATCAAAACATGCAGTCCCGTCATTCAGCTGCCGAAGGCATGCTTCACAACCTGAATTCCTAGAGAACTCGTCTGAATAACTTGAATGGTATAAACACATATTTTGTAATGTTGAATTTTCGCAAACCAGTCTACTGAAATGTAACATGTAATCATTACTATTATACGTATATTAGCGATGAAATATTCACAAGCCTCAATAGCGCAGTTGATAGAGGCGCCATGTTATTGCCCAGGAAGGTAGGGTTCAAGCCTGCTGATTTCCCTTTCTTTTTTTTCTTTTTTCTTTTTTTTTCCATTGGTTTTCATTATTGCTGATGGTATGGTAGAAACAGTCCTTTACAGTTTTCACTTTGATAACGTAATCTTATAATTATACATGGTAACAGTGAACAGTTTATATGTGTTGAAATGCACACTCTAACGCACACGTATCCCTTACCTGTGAACAATTGTATTTCTGTGCTGATGTGTAATCTAGCACGTCGTGTTACAAGGTAATTGTAATCAATACGTAAGGCATGTCAAGGTGTTTGAACAGAAAGAAGCGAGGTCGCCCATATTGATTTAAAATGCTTTTTAGGAAGAACTGATGGTAAACATCGGGAAGAATGTAAGAAAAAAACGGTCGTGGCGTGTTTATGTCTCTGTGACAACATTTATTATTTTCAGTATTGTTTTAACACCCGTGACTTGATATATTATTAACTTCTTGTCTCTCGGCAGCTATTTTACGATTGCATAAAACCTTGCTTGTATATTTGTGATATGATTCATCCTACTGTTATCTCGCAGAGAAATCTACGATCTGCATACGAATTAAATTATATAACTCCAAGACCAAACAAAGAACTATTTAAAAAAGAGTATGAAAATGGACCTTTGGAAACGGCCGAGCACGACATATACGAAATATTGCAGTCTCGGTTTAATTGAAACTGTTCATGAGCGGTAGTGAAATATGATAGCTACCGCTCACGCCCTCTAGCCCCGGGTTGAGCAGAACTCAATATTCATAAAAAAAAATAGTACAAAATGTTAACCATCCCGAAGATGGCATGCATATGGCGGTTAAGTCATACTCTGGAAATATTGTGTGGAATAGCATTCCTTCATATATTAGAGAATGTACTTATTTAAAAACCTTTACATCTAACTGCGTTAAATGGCTGAAAACACAATCATAATGTAGTTATTGTAAAATTATTGTTATGTTTGGCAGTTTTAGATAATTATTTACATCTTTTGTACTGTTTGGTACTTTATTATGCCAACCACCACCTCAAACCATGTATATATTAAGAATGAATGTGTACAAGGTTGTAAATGTGTTTGCATGTGTGTGTATTTGCATGTATGTGTGCGTAATAATGTAATGGAAATATCACTGTTTTGTTATACATGTTTTACATTGTACATGTATATGTATGACTTTACAAGGGAGATTAGTGTTGGCTAATTGGGTCACGCTCTATAAATAAAGACATTCATTCATTTTATTCATTCATTCATTCAAACATTGGTTTAATGAAGGTTAGTTTAATTTTGACAACCAATAACAAATAATAAAACACAGGGGCGGATCCAGGATTTCAGCTTAGGGGGGTGCGTACGATTTTGGTCAATTTTCGGGTCCGTTTCTAGCGTCATAAAACGGTTGCGGTAGTGCATTGATAGGGTAAAAAAGTGCGTTTCCGAGTTAACAATGTGTTAATTAAACCACTCATTAGCCATTATGCGTGGAGCGAGCGAAGCGAGCGAGCATTTTTTTTATCATGGCATTTTTTTTATCTTCAGTAACATGGACATACATGTATGAATAAAAAATACCGTTTTCAAATAAAAGGATTTAACAATGTGTTAATTAATCCACTCATAAGCCATTATGCGTCAAGCGAGCGAAGCGAGCGAAAAAAAAAATTATACTGAGGGCGTGCATCAAAATTGTTTGATAAAAGGATTTAACAATGTGTTAATTAAACCACTCATTAGTCATTATGCGTATAGCGAGCGAAGCGAGCGAGATTTTTTTTTATACTGAGGGCGTGCATCGAAATTGTTTGATATTTTATCTACAGTAACATGGACATACATGTATGAATAAAAAAAAGGCCGTTTTCAAATAAAAGGATTTAACAATGTGTTAATTAAACCACTCAGTCATTATGCGTAGAGCGAGCGAAGCGAGCGGGAAAAAAATATATACTGAGGACATACATGTATGATCCGGAATTTTTAGGGGGGGGGGCGCGCGCCGGGTGCCGGGTGCGCCCCCCCCCCCCCCCCCCCCCCCCCCCCCCCCCCACCACTTTGATACGCTAGAAACAACTGCTAATGGTAAGCACTCTTTTAATATCGCTTCATTCGTAACTACTCGCCAATATCCCGAAGAATGACGGGATTAGCCGAGCTAGTACGAATACTCCGAATAAGCGTTTATCAAACTACGAAAAGGGACAATCGTCCAAGTGAAACAGACTGATCATTTGAGGGGAAAATCCGAAATTTGCCGAACATAATTTCATCATAGACTGCTACACAGCGTTTAAATATAAACGACTGTAGAAGTCCGCCATTAGATCAGACTACACCAATTACCAACCAATCAGCAGGCAGGGGGAAAGTTCCAGGGTAAATTCGGTGCTATTACACAGAATCTATTAATTATGATTGGTTGACAAGGTAAACAAACCAAAAAATCTTGCTAAAAAGTTAAAATTCAACTTTTGAAGAGTACTTATAAAGGTTAAATCATACATTTGTGCAATGTATTCATAATGTGTTGCATAATCAAAAAAAAAGAAGTATATTTTACATTTTCCTCATATTTCTTCATGCAAGTAGGTGGGTCAGCACCATCCGACCCAAACAGCTTTTTTCAAAACATACTTAATGTATGGTTAATTATTTGTTTATGATAAAACTAAGATAGGTCTTTCAAAACAAGTAATAACAAATTTAGCTTCCTATATTACGCAGCTCAGTACAGAGCTTAGAGCTATAAGGTAGGCCTATGGAAAATTAATTGGTGTAGTATGACCATTACGTTTACTTGTTTGTTTCATAGGCGTAGCCATTTTCACAGTTTATAGATATCCCGCCACCTTAATTCCTTTATGTAAGTGACGCGTCTGCATTATGTAAACAATATTGAGTTAAATACCAATACATGTATATCTTTTTACAGAACGTAGATCAGACGCTTGGCCAGGATCGTGGTTGGAATGCGCTTTATTTAGCAGTAATTTACGGCAAAGAAATCGGTCTTTATTTGGGGTAAATTTAATGTTGTGTTTAATGCCTCATCGACACATTATAGTTTATTTGGAGCCGCCCCGAGAGAGGAGACCAAACGTAGGAATCTGGAACCTTGCATAATATTACTATAACGAATAACTTCATGTATAGCTTATTCCTTAAGATGCTACACACAACCTAATAGTTAAAGTCTCAATAGTAGTATAGAAACTGAGGGTTCTGGGACAGTTTTCTCATCGGGGTGTTATGCAACGAGTCAGTAAATGTGTTGGTTGTGTTGCAATACAATTTGGTAAATAAGTTGCGTTAGTAATAATAGCATTAACATTTGCTTTAATATTTGTAAAACTACTTTCAAATATTAATTCAAACACAAATTTGTCACAAAACGTTAAATCTTTTTAGCGTCATATTGGAAAAATACAAAGAGAGATAACCCCGCGTCGATTATTTGTCAAATGTGAGTAATTGTTATCTCTCTTTGACCATTATTGGAAAAATTATAGCAGCACTGCATCGGATATAGTTAGCCTGCGGTAACCATGGAAACGCTGCGAGTGAGAATTTATTGGGAAAATTGTAAGGAGCATTACGCCAGGCAAAACTGATATTTTACTGTCGTCTCGATCATACCGAACTTTTCAGAGAAACCCAACACCGTAGATGGTTTCAGTCTCGGCTGTTAAACAAAGTCGGAAGGGACAGGACAAACATACTCGTCATCACTATAGATATCACGCTGCATCATAGAATACTTTATTTTCCTGCAGGCATATATTTCACATTTCAAATCGAGAAGTTTTTCTCTGTTTTTTAAGATAATAATCCATTTCCGATAGTAATCGTTTTCGTTTGTTAATTTGACTTTTTTACTATCTAGAAAATCAGCATAATATTCTACTTGACCTAGCTTGCCTAATAGCAATGCTTTCCTATATTTGCCTTTTAACTCCTCAAGTGTTTCACATATATCTTCCACAAATGTTTGTTCCATATATAAAGTAATATAATATATTTGATTTTAATTATTATCTATATGCTAGTGTATCCCGACCATTGTCAAATATGTACCTTTTGTCATCATATGCGGACAAGCTGTTTTTATTAATTTCATAGCTGCTCAGCTTGTGTTTGTTAGATCTGATAACATTCATTTTATGATGAGCTTCTGTTGCTGTGAATAAAATATTTTTGTAGTTATCATGCGTTATCTGTTTTTTGACAACACATTTTTAGTATTAGTGTGAGTGTTGCAATACCAAACAATGTACAAAGTACTCTATCTAGTATAATCATATATCTATCAATATTCTTCGCTAGATTTGTCCATTGATTTTTTGCTTTTTGTATATAGAATATGTCTGGGAGTTCTTCTACAGTTTCTTCCAGAATATGTGTTCCGGACAAATGGTTATGTTCTCCGTATATTGAAAGTTCAACTCTAGTACATCCTCGCTTTAGCACATCTGGGTGTGAGTATGTATTTCGCAGGCGTTCAGATTTGGAATCAACAAAATCAGCTATCTGTCCTCCGAATACTTTTTGCACATCACCAGCTTCAAAGTTTGAGACTATCTTGTTGTATATTTATGTTCTCACAACATTTCCATCTCTCGTTTGTATAGTAGTGAAGACATTATTTCCAACTGATTTCGTATTCTCTAGAAATGTGGGCTTTTTACTCTGCATTCCAGAAAATAGGCTCTTCGTTCTGTCAAAGTTGAAATAATCAACCAGACTGGATATTTTCATTGTTCCAGAATAGTCTTTTGTGTAGTCTATATAGTATATTCCTAGTCCCACACTTTCTAGAAGTTGACAGAGATTCATTTTCTTCTCTTCCACTACATCTATCGGAGTGTTTGACACATCTATCTTTGAGAGTACATTTCATATTGGTTTTTCTTTCCATATGCGTTCCCAGTTCTTTCTTGCTCTACTATTTGTATGCGATTGGATTATTTCTATAGTTTTCGAGATACTGCTATTCTGAATCGTGTTCAATGTACAATTACAGATTTTGACATTACAATAGTCTCGCCCGTGTCCGATTGTTTTCGACACGAATGTTGCTATTGTTTGTACAATATTTTTTGCAGCACCTGTTTTTCCTTCGGTTAACATCACCTTTCCTTGTTTTTCTTGAACATCATTTTTTCCTAGATACCCAAATACATATATATCATCGATGAATGCTTTTTCTATCCCTGGGATAGTTTTGTTTGTCCATTATCCCCCTTTGTGTAGTCTACTTTTGAAATATCTGATACCAGGTTATTGTCGTAGGCATTTTCTTTTGTTATACAGTATGCTAGATATCTGCTCGAACGAATCCCCAAAGTGCTCCCATCTATCTCCATGATTCTTTCTTTGGTAGTTTTTCTTGAGTTCATTGTATATATAGGTTTAGATTAAACTTCTTCTTTCGGTGAAAATATATGAGATTATCTGTATTGATTCACAACAAAAACTTTATTCAACCAATCGAGTATTTCATGTTTGTCTTTTTCAGCTATGGATCCAAGTTTTTCCAGCTGTATAGATATGTCTACCATTTCATACAGATATTCCTTTTTCTGCATGTCATGTTTTACTTTCGTCCAAAGATCCGCGAATCTATTTCGCAATTCATCCTCAATATCTTCTGAACTATCTTCGGTGCCATTTTGATCTGTACTATCATCGGACATTTCTTGTGTATCGTCGATGTCATTTTGGTCTTCTTTTTGGTCTTTCTTGGTTTTCAATATTCCATCTAATCCGTGTAATTGTTTTTGTAATTCTTTGACGTTTCTCCCCCATCTCATCCCCGCTGCTATATTTGCTCTCAGTGTCCTACCTTCTGCAGATAGAACTTTTTTTGTTTCTTTGGGCTACTAGGATTTTCAGTTTGTCTTGTAATTCTTTGATATCTTTCCCCCATCTTTTTCCTGCTGCTATGCTTGCTCGTATTTTTCTCATTTCATTATATATAACATAGTCAGATTATTCGTGGTTCTTGTGGCATGCTTGTTGTAATGTCAGATGAAAATATCTTGTTAACTCGCTTGCGTCCTGCTTACCGTTACTCGTTCAATATTGCAAAATGTAGAAATACTCCTGCTAGAAGACCTGGTGTTAATGCCGTTTTGAATCGTGTGATTGGGAAATTTCGTCGAAAGTAGATTCGTCCAAAAATCGAAAAATAAAATAATTGCGCTCTCCTAAAATGAAAGATGAGGCTTGTGGCGCGTTAATCGTGGAGTTTGTTGGATTGAGGAGTAAGTTATACTCCTACATTTTGGCTGATAATACTGGGACAAATAAATGCAAAGGTGTCAAAAAATATGTTGTCAAAAAATAGATAACGCATAAAAATATTGTATTCACAGCAATAGAATCTCATCATAAATGAATGTTATCAGATCTAACAAACACAAGCTGAGCAGCTATGAAATTAATAAAAAAAGCTTGTCCGCATATGATGACAAAAGGTACATATTTGAAAATGGTCGGGATACACTAGCATATAAATAATAATTAAAATCAAATATAATGTTATATTACTTTATATATGGAACAAACATTTGTGGAAGAGATTTGTGAAAACTTGAGGAGTTAAAAGGCAAATATAGGAAAGCATTGCTATCAGGCAAGCTAGGTCAAGTAGAATATAATGTGATTCGTGCTGATTTTATAGATAGTAAAAAAGTCAAATTAACAAACGAAAACGATTACTATCGGAAATGGATTATTATCTTAAAACACTTAAATATATGCTTGCAGGAAAATAAAGTATTCTTTGATGGAGCGTGATATGTATAGTGATGACGAGTATGATTGTCCTGTTCCTTCCGACTTTGTTTAACAGCCTAGACTGAAATCATCTACGGTGTTGAGTTTCTCTGAAAAGTTCGGCTTGATCGAGACGACAGTAAAATATCGGTTTTGCCTGGCGGAGTAATGCTCCTGGCAATTTTCCCCAATAAATTCTCGCATTGTTTCCATGGTTACCGCAAGCTAATTATATCCTATGCAGTGCTGCTATAATTTTTCCAATAATTGTCAAAGAGAGATAACAGTTACTCCCATTTGACAAATAATCGACGCGGGGTTATCTCTCTTTGTATTTTTCCAATATGACGCTAAAAGGATTTAACGTTTTGTGACAAATTTGTGTTTAAATTAATATTTGAAAGTACATTAACAAGTATTAAAGCAACTGTTAATACTATTATTACTAACGCAACTGATTTACCAAATTGTATTGAAACACAATGCTTATTAGAATTACTAGCTATGATAATTTTAATTCATGCAACTTTGAAAACCATTTTTAAAGTCCTGCGGTCGGTGGTATAGTATATATAGGCGATCGAGTTATAGTATCTATCGGTTATATGCTTGCAAGTGCTGGTTTCCTGGTGAAAATGACAGTTATCCGGTTAACAGGTACTAAATATCTTGCAACAAAATATGAAAAGTGTGTTGATGTTTATGTTGGGTTGGTGACATGATATATAAATAAACGTTTATATTATAAACGGCCATGTGACATGCTCTATAAATAAACGTTTATATTATAAACGGTCATGTGACATGGTCTATAAATAAACGGTTATATTATAAACGGTCATGTGACATGGTAACTTAAAAGGGAAATAAAATGCTGAAACAACCTCGGAGCGAAATGAACTATAAAAGGTCATGTGACATGCTAAGGCAACCTCGGAGCGAAATGAATATCATATTCTATCATAGTATATTTTACCTTTTTTACATTTTGCTATATTATATATTAGTTCAAGTAGCTCTTCCCTGTTTTTATCCAGCTTTTATGGTGTCTGTGTAGTTCCGTTACTAGCAAACTAATATTAGGGTTATCAATTATTTATAAGTAGTATAGAAACTGGAGGTTCTGGGTGGTGGGGTGGGGGTTCTTTGAGGGGGTTGCAATGAGTTTTAAATTTGTTGGTTGGCTTGCAGGCCAACAAATTTACTGACTCGTTGCATAAAAAACCCGATGAGAAAACTGTCCCAGAACACCCAGTTTCTATACTACTCTCAATCTGACAGACGGATTTCAACTACAGCAGTTATCCACAGGGCCACACCTGACCCTTTAAAAAGTATGAAGCTGTGTTTCAAAGATGTTCATGAAAATGAGACCAGACGGTCGTTTGAGCTCGTAATCATATTGTGTGTGTTTGGATGATGGCGACTACAAATATACGTAAACATTAACTCGGCATTATTTTGACGTTTACAACAACATTTCGCCATGTTAACCAAACAATTTGTCATATGTTATAAATATGAATTTGTAAGGGATTTGGTGCTTCGCTTCGTGAAGCTTATGGCAATATGTTATATGTGATTGTTTTAATGTTCGGGGCCTCGCTTCGTGCGAAGTTTTTCTAGTTTATTATTGTTTGCTACTTATGTTTAATTTGTACTACTGGGCACATTTTACCACTGAATAATTGTCCAGCAATTATTGTCAGTATGAAATGAATCAGAGACACCTATGCGTTATAGATCTCTAGCATGAAAGAATGCTCTTGTTTTACAATCACCCACAAAGGCCTGGTTAAAAACAATTATGTTCTTCTGCTAGACAATAGAAGTATCAGCATAAGACGTGTGATATTGTGACCGTTCACCGCTCGTGAAGACAATTGTTAGCTGTAAAACAAATTTAACCTATGATTTATGGGTCTTTGAACAAATCAAACTGTTTTGTTATGTACTGTATATTCTATTCTTTAACATGCAGTTCTCTTCCAAACTGTTAACTAAGGTCAACCATGGAATTGAAGAAAGGGGCTCATGGCTGTGGGCTTCTCTTCGCGAAGCTTACCAAAATATGGTTTAAACATATTTTATTGCATTTTTTAACAAAGTATGCAAATGGGTCGGGCCACAAGTTCTTACAACATTAGTTACGGCCCTTCCCTACCAAAATATAGTTGCTTAATTTAATGTTCGGGGCTTCGCTTCGCGCGAAGCTCGATACGGCGGATTGTCCTCCGGATTTTTTTAATTTTAGAATGCATTAGATGCGACGTATGTTTTAAAGTAAAGCAACGTCACAGATATATCTGAAAATAACCCTCCCCCCCCCCCCACCCCCACCCCCACCCACAAACGCATCCATCCTCCATTGCCAGACTGTGTCATGCATTTGCCTAGTAACTTTTAAGCAATTAGCGCATTTTCACGCAAATTACGTCATGTTTACAATGTTGCATGAGTCATGTTTAACGTCAGTTGTTGAGGGGAGACTCATTAGTTTCGAATGAATTTCTTATAAAACAGAAATCTAAGAGATTAAAAGCCATGTACAGGCTAGACAATAAAAAAGAAATCCACAAATGTGGTGTTTTTGACTTAGTATGACAAAATAGTTAATTTTGTACTGTGGCCGGTATAGAGACTGTAAACAGAAATTATTAACTAGTGGCTATGTTGTAAATGATAGCTTTTTTTATCATTTCCTGCATTTCTACATTCGACATCAGATTACGAAAAAAAAGCCGGTTAAGGTATGTAGAAATAGCATTTTTATGACAATTTGGAGTGTTTGTCATTCAATTATGGATGTGTTATATCTCAAATAAGGTACAGGTATATGCTGTCGTATGTCTATAAATGTCATGTCTTCCTTTTTTTGAGTGCTGAGTGAGTGGGGTAAATGAATTGTATTTGTAGGCAGAGAAACCGATTTTGTTGCTTTCTAGCATATATTTGCTATATTTTAGAGGAAATTATATGGTCTTTCAGGAACAGGGCATGTTTGTTAGTTTTGAAAAATAGCATTCAAGTTATTTAACGTAATTAGTGGATGTCTGAAAATAGTCTGAATTTCAAAGAAAACTGTAGATGCCGACCTGAAGCAACAGTTACACTTGTTGACGGCACATGCTGCTTCTCACAGGTTACAAGTAAGAAATTAAAATTTCAGTAACTTAAACATACGCTTATTGATGAAAGTAAAAGGTTCTGAATCCGCGTACCATAGGGCGTACTGAAACAATCTGAAGGAGGTTGAGGTAAACTCCGAGCATTAAGAACGCGGTGCCTATCAAAATGGCCGACACAGTGTCGTAAAAATGAATAACTTGGAACAACTGCGCGAAGCTTAGAGGTAATATAAATGTTTTTGTTTTTTTAATTTCGGAGCTTCGCGCTTTGCGTGAAGCTTAGTGGCTCGTTTGTCGAGCTCTGTATTGTTTTCACGACTTTCGTGAAAGATTTCTTTGACTTTTTCCGGTAATCGCCGCCATTACAGAAAAAGCGATTACTAGTGGACAACTTAGACGCCGAGGGGCGAGAATTGTCCAAAAAATAAAATAATTGCTTGACATGTGTTTGTAGATTGAATATCAAAATTGCCGGCTATATCTATACCTTCCTGGTAAAGCGACGCATTCGAATAAAAAATACTCTCCCGCAAACCTTCGTTGAAATCACGTGTTTCTTTTTAAAGAAAGGGTTAACTAAACACTGTGCTCTGATAATGCACCTCCAGAGAAGATGAAATGATAAGAATCTGTAGCATTTTGATATCTTGGTGCACCGGGTATTTCAAACGGTTTGAAGAAATGTTTATTTAAATGATGCAACTTTAGTTCTTTCTTTTTTCTCTTTCTCTTTCACTTTCTTTCTTTCTTACCTTTTTTTGAAATTCTGAGGTGCAAGCAGGTGATTATTTGAATCTGTGCTAGCTACGCCCCTGAATGTAGCATTTGCACAAACCAGAAACACGCACTCAAAAAAAAACAGCAAACACATGGACAAATGGAAGTATGCGACAACACTTGCATAAAAGCTAGGGTTGACACAAGGGGTACTGCATTGGAATTGTCAGTGGCTAAACGCCTGCTTGGGGTTTAGTCCAGGTTCTAGGGACATCAAACTTCACTCTTACTCCAATTTCATCCCAATTCAAGGGGACAGTGAAAATAATAAGAAAACACTGCAAGGCTCCAAACTAACAGCAAAAATAGCAGGTCTTAAACTTTTAATCACATAATGTTAGTTCCACTCCAAACAGCATCATGTTCCGCGGACGTATTATATCCCTTTTAAGACCACTCGGGGACGGACGTATGGACACGAAGACATACATTACTGGAACAGTACTGATCGCAAAAAAAATGACGAAGCTGTTATACATGCATATACATACTGGAGAAAAACCGTTATACATGTGCATACACACTGGTGAGAAGCCGTTACACTATTGAATACATACTAGACATACACCGTTAAACATGCGGATACATACTAGAGATAAGCCGTTAGACATGTAAATACATACCAGGGATAAGCCGTTAGACATGTAAATACATACCAGGGATAAGCCGTTAGACATGTAAATACATACTAGAGAAAAGCCGTTAGACATGTAAATACATACTAGAGATAAGCCGTTAGACATGTAAATACATACCAGGGATAAGCCGTTAGACATGTAAATACATACTAGAGATAAGCCATTAGACATGTAAATACATACCAGGGATAAGCCGTTAGACATGTAAATACATACCAGGGATAAGCCATTAGACATGTAAATACATACTAGAGATAAGCCGTTAGACATGTAAATACATACTAGAGATAAGCCGTTAGACATGTAAATACATACCAGGGATAAGCCGTTAGACATGTAAATACATACTAGAGATAAGCCGTTAGACATGTAAATACATACTAGAGATAAGCCGTTAGACATGTAAATACATACTAGAGATAAGCCGTTAGACATGTAAAATACATACTAGAGATAAGCCATTAGACATGTAACTATATACTAGAGAAAAGCCGTTAAAAATACATACTAGGGATAAGCCGTTAGACATGTAAATAGAGATAAGCCGTTATACATGTACATACATACTAGGGATAAGCTGTTAGACATATGAATACATACTAGAGATAAACCGTTAAACATGTGAATGCATACTACATTTCATCTATAATGGTTCACAACTTGACATTGTCAACAAATTTACGTATTTAGAGATAGATTTTGCAACTGATGGGTCTTTCAGAGAAACCCACGAGGCACTAGCGGGACAAGCTTTCAAAGCAATATACAAATTAAAATCATATGTGTATAAATTTCATGATATATCTGTGGGTCATATGTTAGATTTATTTGATAAACTAATTTTACCTATTTTGAACTATGGGGCTTAAGTTTGGGGGTTTTCAGAGGCTAAAGTAATCGAACGAGTTTATTTACAATTTTGTAAACACTTATTAGGAGTAAAAATTCGAAATCAAAACAATTTATTTATTTATAGAGAGTTAGGAAGAACTACATTACAACAATATAGATTGAAAGCTATTATTTATTATTGGTTTAAACTTTTGAAATGCAATGAATTAAAATACATTAAATGTGCATATAATACACTGTTAGCAGACTTAGACAATTATCCAAATAAGATTTCTTGGGTTAGATCTGTGAAAAATGTTCTTGAAAGATTAGGATTTTATGATGATTAAATAATACTTTTGTACAGCAATGGAACGAAAATTTATCAAATACAACTAGAGCAAATTGTTACATTTTATTCTCGGAATTCAGTTTTAAACCCTACTTAGATAACGTTAGTATTAAAAATTTTAGATTAGCATTAACTAGATTTAGAGTGTCATCTCACAGACTTGAAATAGAGACTGGAAGGTGGCCTAAACCTGCAAAAATACCACTTTCAGAAAGAAAATGTAAACTTTGTAATTCGTTAGAGGACGAATTTCATTTTATACTAGAATGTTCACTTTATCATGATTATAGAGAGGTGTATATTAAAAGGTTTTATTGGAAAAGACCAAATATACCCAAATTATAGAATTATAGCGATCAAAAATGTTAAAACTGTTAGAAATCCCGCTATTTTTATTTTTAAAAGCTTTCAAAAAAGAAACGAAACTTACGATATAACATAGGAGGATTCCTCCTCTTAGTTGCTTATTTATCATATAATGTCAAATGACATAGCTGTCTGATGTGAAAAGTCCTATACTTTTCTATACTTTTCTACTTTGATGTAAGCCTTACGTTAAGATAATAAGAAAATATAAGGTTATAACGAGTATATGTATAAATATATGTATGAAAATAACAAACATGTATTTACAGTTGGACAATAATGAATATACTACATACTAGTAATACTGTTAAAATTGATGACTGCAAACCATTGACTGTTTAATATAAATATGATGTATATTTTGTATTGTATACTTGTGTATTTTGTATTGTATACTGATAGGCCATTTGGCCTTTTGTATTAATAAAGTTTATCTATTATCATACTAGGGATAAGCCGTTAGACATGTAAATACATACTAGAGATAAACCGTTAAACATGTGAATACATACTAGGGATAAGCCGTTAGACATGTAAATACATACTAGAGATAAACCTATTCATACTAGGGATAACCCGTTAGACATATGAATGCATACTAGCATCGATTTGTCTGTGGTAGAGGCAGACCAACCCATTTTTCCTGGGTAAAACCAATACTTATACCTCTCGCTATCCGTAAGAATCGACACTTTCACACTGCCAAGTCGAGCTCCCAGTGGGATTCGAGCCTACAGGGTGAGAGGCGACAAAGTTGTAAACACTCTGTCTTTTCCATCCCGGCCACGGAGGGTATACATACATACACACTGAAGAGAAACCGTTTCGTAAGTAAATAACACTGGAGAGAAGCCGTTACACTTGTGAATACACACTGGAGAGAAACCGTTACACAAATGAATAGGGCTGGAGAGAAACAGTTAAGCATCTGCATACACACTGGGCAGAACCCGTTACACGTAGGAATACAAACTGGAGAGAACCCGTTACACAAGTGAATAACATTGGAGAGAAACCGTTACAGTTGTGAATACACACTAGAGAGAAACCGTTAAACATTAAATAAACTGTTACACACAAGCATACATACTGGTGAGAAACCGTCATAACATTTGTTATTACGTGTCTCTTTGCAAATATGTGAGTATCCCTTCTGCAAGATATTGTGTTTTTAGAACATGAAAGTTTGAAGTCTATGAGGCAGACTGAAATGTGTTGTAGGTGTTTGTTTTGTGGTTTTTTGTTGTTGTTGTTGTTTATTTTTGTTTTTTGTCTGTTCTTTTTTTGTTGTTGCTGTTTTTGTTGTTTTTTTGGGTCGAAAACTGTCATTCGCCTTGACCTAAAATTAGTCATGTAAAATAAATAAGTGATAGTCTTTGTAAGAATGATGAATGAATAGATATGCATACTTTAACTGCGGTTAACTTACAGAAGTATTCACGCATGCTATTTAGTAATACATGTATTACTAAATGTTTATTGAAATTTAGTAAGTGCACGTATGTTAATAGTACAATGACAATATTTGTGATGTGTATGTTTTAAAATATGGCAATATATTCTGAGATATCTTATATCTATGTATCACGTAATGTGTCAGCTTTTCGATATGCCATAGTGCCAAAATGCAACTAGTGTTACGTTATATACTCACACAATTATCTCATCATGACTGTTTTACTCTAAATAACATACTTTATCATTCTGTATTTTCATTATGTTTTACTGAAAGTGCATTTTAAATTATTTCATTGTATATATCTGTGTGTATTAAACCCATATTTTTGAAACGTTGTTTTTGTATTTTTTCTTAATTTCAAATGCAATGGCGCATTTTGTGTTCAAATATATAATTTGGTAAATTATATTGTTTATATACAAACATACATGTACAAACGTATGAACCTTTCATCCTAAGGGTATTTTATTCGGTATATTCAAGAGGCTATAATCAAGATAGATAAAAGAACCCACTGAATGCATTACTGTACAACTACATGCACTGTAATCACAACCGAATCGTTGAAAATAACATGTCCATCAGGGAATAGAAGCAACGCTGCACTATGAGATATGGATATACTTTGGGATCGATATCAACAGCAAACTCGTACTCGGGAAGATATCACCAGGAGGGACGGTAACAACAGCATCAGCTAGGAATCTGAACCCGTGTCGATATTGTTAATACCGTACATGAAGATTACCTCCATCATATAACTTGAATTTTTCTATATACATTGGTGATGAAGTCGGGATCTAACACAGTTACAGTTTAATACATTTAAATTGCTCTCTCTCCCTCTCTCTCTCTCTCTCTCTCTCTCTCTCTCTCTCTCTGTCACTCTCTGTCACTCTCTGTCTCTCTCTGTCACTGTGTTTGTGTGTGTGTGTCTCTCTCTCTGTCTCTCTGTCTCTATGTCTCTATGTCACTCCCTCGCTCTATCTCTCTCTCCCCTCTCTCTCTCTCTGTCACTCTCAACACAGGAGCATTACCATGATCATAACTTCCACCATATAACTTGAATTAAGATATATACATTGGTGATGAAGTCGGGATCTAACACAGTTACACTCTAAATTGCTCTCTCTCTCTCTCTCTCCTCTCTCTCCCTCTCTGTCTCTCTCTCTCCCTCTCTCTGTCTCTCTCTTTATCTCTTTCTCACTCTCTCTCACTCTCTCACTCACTCTCTCTCTGTCTTTCTCTCTCTCTCTCTGTCTCTCTCTCTCCATCTCTGTCTGTCTGTCTCTCTCTCTCTCTCTCTCTCTCTTTCTCAACACAGGAACATAAGCATCGTATTTTCTAAGATCGTTTTGTGAAAATGTGATAAGCGTAAAACTGAAATACCTTTTGCCGATATTCTGCACGTTTAAGGACCTATTTCCAACCTACATGTATTGTATTGGGGGAGGAGAACAACCTACATGTATTGTATTTGAGGGAGGAGAACAACCTACATGTACTGTATTTGAGGGAGGAAAACAACCTACATGTATTGTATTTGGGGCCCAATACAATACAATACAGTTTGTATGAAGCCAACATATTAAAACATAAAAGCAGGTTTTTCATTAGTTGTTTTGGTGTGTTTTGATTCTAAAAACTGAATTATCAACAAAGTTTTGTATTTAGTGCAGCTTACTTGTTAATTTGCTTTTTTTCTTCTTCATAAAAGTGAAGTATTATATACCAATATACCCTAGATACTGTTTAATATACCAATGTTTGATATAGAGAAAACTTTACTCGGGCCTCAGTTTATATACATGAGCCAATCGGTCATGTAGCATGTTAGCAGTGAATTATCAAGCTTTCCATGCCTTTTCAATGATCATTTAGCGTGGGAAATAGGTCATGTAGTGTTCATGTTCATTAAAGGTCTTCATCATGATCCCTGCATTGTTTCAGGTGCAATCTCGATCACATCAAAAGAGCAGTGGCAGAAAAACAATAAACGTGGCTCCAGCGTAAATGGAGTTTCTACGATAGAATTTGCAGAAACTCTGCAGTTCAGGGTGAGAAGGTTCTAGGCCCATTTTCCATATTGTATCTCGATGTACATGGAGGATGAGCTTGGCATGTTCATGCCTGTTAGGCGCCATATAACCTGTCATGTGTTGGTGCGCCGTAAAACCACAATTCAATTCAATTCAATTCAAACAAATACTTCATTGTTTGAAGTCTTCAAAATTAGCAAGTAACACATGAAACACGTGTTTCAGTAAATA